>JASANB010007205.1:0-27948 GCA_030248155.1 Sabatieria punctata
GCTTAGACGCTCAATTATTAAAATATTGCGCGCTAAAAAGGCATTTCCAGCCGTTTGGTTGACGATTTTTGAAATTTTGGACCCCTCGCCCTCCATAGACGAAGCACACTCGGGCTGGACCGCCACCTGGAGGGCAAACCCCTTACCCCAACCTTCCATGACCGGGACCTGTTACATGTACATAACAGTGAAATAAATCTCGAATAAAACAGAATGTTTGACCAACAGTGCTTGACAAAAAACTATTTTAAATTATCCAACAAATCGCATTGGAAAACCATTTTGACACAAACTACTATGCAAAAGATTTCTGAAATTTTAAGCCGATTTTTCTTGCACCCACTAGAAACTGGGTAGTGCACCTAGTCAGCACTGCACTCAGACATAGGTTACAATTTCGTCGGAGGGGCTAGAACTTTGAAATCCTGAGGGGGTTAGCCGCGGTTAAGGGAGTGGTAAGCCAAAAGTCCGATTTTTTGCTAAAATATAGGTTTTCCTCGTGTTTGTCGTTGAAATAAGATAATCTAAACTCATTTACAGCTAGTTTAAGCTTGCTTTTAAAACCATAATTTTTATACAAAATTCTACGAAAAATTCCTGAGGGGATTAGGTCAGAGACCGAGGCGGGCAACCTCCTCTCAGCCCCCTCCGTTGTCCATGTGTCGCTGCACTTTCTGGACAGCAGGGATGGATTTTTTTCCGAAAAAACCTCGGCCTGCTTTTTTCCAGTTTTTTTTCGGTTTTTTTCCTAAATCGCAGAAAAAACTCCAGCCAAAGTGCTGAGTATCGCTTTATAAGTCCTAACGCTTTCTAGCGCCTTCCTCAGTGTTTTCAGACCAGAAATATATGTGTTACGTAGATATAAATCACGAAACAGGCATGCAACAGTGCCTGACAGGCTCCATCAATAAACTCTATATGCAAATTTTCTTACAGCAGTTTGCGTTTTTGTTTTATCGTGCCAAATTTGGTCTTTTCTGTTGTTTTTCTAACAGTTCTGAGTCAGTATGGCCTGTTATACAGTACATCGCAAAGTCCATTTTTTACTAGAAAAATGACATACTAAATTAGCTATTTTTAGCTTGAGTTTTTTCCGCGATTTATGTTTTTTGCCGACCCTTAGGAGAAAACGTTTTTTTTTTTTTTTCAGGAAAAAAACGGAATAAACACCGGAAAAAAGCACACCTCACATCCCTGCTGGACAGACAAAGAAAAGCAGTGCTAAACTTATCAGACCTAAAGATATAATAGAACACTGATCAGCTTACCAAATCCAATAGTAGTGAGTGAGATGAAGAAGAAGTAGAAGCTAGTGAAATAGTCCCAGTCTTTTTCGAAGAAGAGAAAAATGAAGGCGCAAGCGAACATCCACCCGAACGTCACTCCGACCGCTAGCGAAACGGGAATGTTGTAGCTCTCCCTGCCCTGCGTGGTGTCGACGAATATCTGCGACCGTTCCTTCAGCTTCTCCGGCTGACTCACACACCGACACTTCTCAATTATCCAGACCAAACAGTCCCAGAACCGTTGCAGCACGTGCAGAAAGAGGTGACCCAGTTTGTGCAGAATAGTGAGCACCATGGGAATGCCGAACATAGCGTAGAACATGGCCACCACTTGGCCCCAGCGCGTCTTAGGCACTATGTTGCCGTAGCCTGAATCAAACCGTTCTCATGCTTTTGTGGTTTTTTGTTTCACTGAAACTGGTCGGTAGGGTTAAATGCTGTGTATCGTGGGTGCTGGGAACACACACTCCTTCCGGTTGCAGAAAATTATGAGAAAAGTATACCTACATTACGTGTAAATGAGCTCAACAGAACAGCTTATTTTAACCTATTTTAACGAAAAGTATGTAAAAAGCATTGATTTCAGCCAAAAATCGGACTTTTCGGCTTACCATCCCCTCAAAGCCCCAACAGCCGCCGGTGCCCACCTCCCTCAACATACATAGGCCGGAAAAATCCTGGTCTGCACTTTTTTCGGATCAGGTGTAGCTGGGGGGGGGGGAAATCAGGAACCGATCCCAAACAAAAACTAATGTGTTTAATGATCATAAATAAATATAAATTAACGATATCTATCGATAAATATCGATTATCGAGAATTTTTTTGGCAAAACTCCAAAATTTCAAAATCGTTCAAAATGGTCATGTCATATATCATTTGAAAGCCCTTCGCCTGGCGAGTCTAATAATCACTAAATCAGCATAGGGCACGCCCCGGGGGGCCTGTTTTGCCAAATATAAAAGTACCCCTAGAGACGCATCAGTATAGGCACGCTCCGGATGGCCTGTTTTCCAAATATAAAAATACCCCTAGGGGGCGCATCAGTATAGGTACGCTCCGGATGGCCGGTTTTCCAAATATAAAAATACCCCTAGGGGAACGCATCAGTATAGGCACGCTCCGGAGGGCCTGTTTTAAAAACATAAAAATACCCCTAGGGGACGCATCAGTATAGGGCACGCTGCGGGGGGCCTGTTTTAAAAACATAAAAATACCTCTAGGGTGACGCATCAGTATAGGCACGCTCCGGAGGGCCTGTTTTCCAAATATAAAAATACCCCTAGAGACGCATCAGTATGGGGCACGCTCCGGAGGGCCTGTTTTCCAAATATAAAAATACCCCTAGGGGTACGCATCAGTATAGGGGACGTTCCGGAGTCGTATAGTCATAAGAAAGTTAATTAATTAATATCTAATCCATTTCTGACCTTCCCTGATTCCCCCCCCCCCCCAGCTACACCTAACCCCTTTTTTCGTCACGTCACGAAAAACATGCCTACTTTGCCTTAAAAAAGAGAAAATTTTCTCCCTCCGAGAGGGTGGTACGGTCGGGAGAGGGGGTATTGGCTGTAGAGGGAAGGGGTAAACCCCCTAACCCCCATGACCCATGTATGCCCCTCAGCCCCTGAGGATTTGAAAATTTCCCACCCCGTCAGCTGAAATGCTAGCCCAGGTCTGACAGTACATCAAACAGGTCTTCTGCCGAAGGGAGCGAGGGCCAAGCAGGTTGGTGAACCCAGGTTAGGGTGGGCGTAGATTACTAGAAAACGCTTTTAAATCGGTATTCTGGGCTAAAAGGTGCTAGTATGGGCTCGAATACGCAGTATGCATGGCTGTTTTACTGGTAGAAAGATTGGTCCAAAAATATAGTGTTTGCAATAAGTATGTAAGTATTTGTTTCAAGCAACAATTTTCGCCATTGTTGAATAGTATCTGTTCAATCAAGTCTAAAATCACAACCAATTTGAGTTGCAAGAAAGTCAACAGTTACCTATAAAACTAGAAACTAAAAAACTGAAAACAAATAGATGTAGGATAATGCTCACCTATGGTAGTGTAAGTGGTAACAGCCAAAAACATGGAATTCCAGAAAGTCCACATAGGAGTCACTTTCTCGGGAATGCCAGTAAAATTTCTGAACAACGAAAGAGCCTCATCGACCTTCTTCTGAACCAGCAGAAACTTATGTTTCGGCTTAGCGTTCGGGCCGGTGTCGTTAGTTTCAATGGAAATCTCCCAAAACCGCTCAACCACCTGTTCGGTATAATTCCTCAGCACTCTAAGCGGCCCGATCACGCGTTCCTGGTAAGCGCTTTTGAATCGCGGCTCCAATTTATGAGGAATCGTCGCGCCAGCCTTGGTGCTGGGCTCGGACAGATAGTAAATGACCAGTGTGTACCAATAGACGCCCTGTCTGAACTCAATAGTGGCTCCTTTCTTTATCCTGCGCAGACGGCTGTACCAGAGAAACCGATTCTGATGGCGCGTGTATTGCGTGCGCGCAACGTCTACTTGACGCTTCACGCTCCAGACCATGTCATCCAATAGAGCTCTCTGCTCGGCCACATAGGACCTGATTCGTCTCAGCACTACAGCTTCGTGCGGTTCTTCGATCTTGTAGAAAATCAGTCCGCCCAGAAACGAGTAGCCAGTTAGCAGCAGCACCGGGAGCAAATCTTTGACGTGCGATTTTTCGTAGACGTATTGCAGATTGGCCACGCACCGACGCCAGCCAGATTTTGGTCGCTGTCTCGGCTGCAGAGAGGATTTCTTGTGACCTTCCAGGAGGAGCTGGTCGGGGTCGCCGTGGCCGGGGGCGCTGGCGGCGCCGGGACTCGCCAATTCGACGCTGATCTTGCGACCGACGTTCATCGCCGTCAGTTGGGTGGACATTCGGCGCAAGGTACTCCGACGCTCCGCCCAGTCGACGATCGATCCCCGCTCGTGCAGCATCCTCGCCGCCTCTGCAAGTAAACCGTCATAAGCAGTGGCGTACCCAGGATTTTGCAAAGGGGCAGTAAAAGTTTGAAGTTGCCTGGTTGGGCCGCTGCCCAACAAGGGCAAGAAAATTTCGCAAAATTAGCCTTCAAAAACGTGTTTAAAAAGCATTCTGAGCTTAAAATTAACAGAATTTATAAGTTTTAGTAGTATAAAGTGGCCTGGTTGGGCTTCTGCTCGACCAGGGCGAGAAATTTTTGAGAATTTAGCCTTCGAAAACCCATTTAAAAGGTATTCTGAGCATAAAATAAGCAGTTTTAGTACATAATTAAATCATTTTTCGTATTTTTTGCCTAATTTTTCCTCCATACTTCCGCCGCAAACAAGGGTGTACGTACACACCCTACGGCTACACCCCCTGGGTACGCCACTGGCCCCAACTGTTCCAAATATTACGTCTCTTTCAATATCTCTTTATAACCTAGCACATAAATCTTGTACAGTCTTGGCCAAAAGACCGTCTGGCGTTTTTTAGAGCTAGAGAATAAATTGCCATGCCGTCAATTTTGCACCGAAGTACAGGATTTTTCGCACGATAATAATTGTTTAAAAATAGTTGCTTGTTGTAGCGGAATCTGTTCCCGCTAGCCTTCCGTAAATTGAGTAATGCCCGTCTCAATTGAAGTAACCCCAATTTTCAGAAGTCAAATTTTAACGTTGATGTCTCATGAAAGCTTTATCGGATCTTTCCAACCGAAGCTTTGCAAAAGTAGTAGAAGTTTAGAATTTTATCTAATTATACATTCCTTAGGAATACGCCAGGCTTAGTGCTTAGGCTTAGAGCTTAGGCTTAGTGCTTAAGGCTCCGGTATTTGCTTGAGGAGTTATTCGCACAAAAACCTAAAATTTCGCTTATTTTTGTGATATACAGTACAATGTACTTTAGTTCGCACAACCCCGCTCGCTTTCTACAGGGGACAACAACCGAATTTTAACAATGCCAAAGTTTCACGTTCACTAAAGTAAAAATGCGTCAGATTTTAGATACCTGGATCAAAGTTCATAATAAGATTGATTTATTTTTTAGTTGCAAAATGTGGAAAGATCCGTTGAAGGATTCGTGAGAGGTGTTTAAATTTTGACGACTGAATATTCGGGACAGGCCATTTCGGAAAGGTACTCATGGCTACGGACGGCTGACTGGCTAGGATTTTTCTATTTAGAATAAACTAAGTGCATACGTTTGTAAGACCAAAGAATGAAAATCGTGTCAAAAATGCTTTGATTTGGGGTGAAATTGAGGGAAATTTGAAATTGTTCTGAAAACACGAAAAAGGCAGGCACACCAACTGCCCTCCCCTTTCGCCGCATGACGTGCTTCCTACAGATATTCTCCACCTGGTACACTCACCTCTCTGGTCTCGTTAATTAAGAGTAATTAAGAAAATTCTGTGCTACCTTGTTGAAGGAGGAGAATGAAAAGTAGTCAGCCACCAAACGACCTATACACAAAGATGAGTAGCCGGTATCTCTGACGCTTAACTCGATTACAACCGCTATGAACGAGTCATTGTTCCCACAGCCAGCAGATTCTAATGACCAGACGCGAAATTCTATCCGGCGCCGCCACTGATTGCTTTGGACTGGGAAATTCCAGATTTGGTCTATGGGTTTGAGGCGCAAATAGCTCGCCGGAGAACATTCGATCAGGCTGTCCAAAAAACTTTGCGGCTTTATGTAAACGACCAACCAAAACGCTGTTTATTGACAAATCGGCGCGATAGTCAATGTGCGTATTACTTATTAGCACGCCCCACTGTTTAACTACTGGTTTTCAGTCAGATTTCTTGTCAGCCTTGAGCTACCTACCTACAGTAACATACGTAGATGTAGGTTAGGTTACGTCAGTAAGGCTTCGATTAGACATACCGTAGTTCCACATACAGATCGCTTTAACTGAATTGTTTTCAGACAATTTTTCGTAATCAATCGTTTAGATACAGTTTTGGCAGTCAGATGTTATAGGAAACCTGGCTTTTTTACCAAACCAAATGTGCGGTCAAGGAAAGGCTTTTGGGCAAAAATGCACATGAGCAAATACAGTACCTGCACTTGATCAGTAAAAACGCTATATGTTATCTCTCACTTCACTAACGGTGCATTGTGGCCGGGCCGCGAAAGAAAGTCTATTTCTTACTTTTGACGGCGATTGTTTCCAGTAGGAAATTCTCCATCAGCTTTTACTCGACCGACGGCACTATTGACATCGTAGCAGAGAGAAGAGCGTGAGAGATGACTATTTGCGGCAGCAAAAAAAAAGGCGGGTCACACGCGCTCTAATTGGCACTTTGGGTGGCGCAAAAAGTCTAATTGCTTCAGCTTTATTTGCGTAGTTGTGAAGCGAAGGCTAAAATGAGGTGAAATTCTAGGCCCTGTGCAACACCTGCTATGTCGACTAGAAAGATTGCATAACCAACTTTGCACCAATCACAGACTACCTACACAGTCCAGCATCACAGAATGGCAAATGGGTCGGACAGTGGAGACACAGTTGAGTGGAGTTCTCAGCCGGGTCATACGGCCTCTCCAGGGTGCCGTTAGTATCGATCCAGTTGCCGCTAAAACAGTCTAATTTGTTCTATTACCGACTTGTCAAGAATTTGGCATTATTTACTACACTTACAAATAAATATAATTACAGACCAACACATAACCACCGGCGGGAGAGAAGTCAGCTATCGCATCGCACGCCGACCTGGCACACCCGACCTGACTGGAATCGTGACGCATTAGCTGAAAATACTCTACGCACTGTTAGATAACACCGGACCAGGGTGTGAGGATTTCCATAATTTTGGGGCAAAAGTCATGTCTAGGACCGGCACCGGTAGAAACAAACATTATTTTTTTCGTTCAGCTCACCTGAATGTAAAAAATTGAAAGCCTGTTGTGAGTGAGCTCAATTCTGGGCCGTTTGTTCTGTAAATTGGTCTAAATCTTCTTTTGTAGAAACTGTAGATATTTGCAGGAAAAAAATGTCAGCTTGTTGGCTAGCAAGGGTTGTGCAAAATTTTTCTTCAGGTAAGCTGAACGGAAAAATCGTTGTTTCTACCGGTGCGGACCTGTTACATGTATTGACTTGTTAGGCTAAAGTGGATTACCTGAATATAATGAGTGCATTGTTGGCAGTCAGCCGAACAGTTAGAAGTGCTAAGGTTGTAGCAAGAGCCCTCTTTAAACCAGGCCTGTAGAACAGCTTTCATATAGGTCACTACTCTGCTAACAAATATGTTCTCTCCGATCCAGCTGGTACCGTTTACTTGCACAGAGAACCAGGGTCTGTGGGAAAAACTACAATTTCTGCTCCACTCCTTTGCCAGAGCTGCCAGCTGGTCATTCCAAAACTAAACAAACCTGCACAATGAAGCGGTGACAAATCGATCTATTTGTGACACATTACCGAATCAATTTTAGAAAGGTTTGTAAAGATTGAAAATTATTTGGTATTTTAACAAGCATTTCGCGAGAAAGTCAACTTACTGTACTAACTACCGGAGATTTCCACTTACTATCCCACCCCACTTAATATCCCACTGGGATAATACATGGACCCTTGTTCCACTTTATATCCCATGGGATACATTACTTGGCGGCAAGAATGCATAAAAGTGTAGCAAGAATGTGCCACTCAGCGGCCGGCCGAGTGTCGATGCGCTGTACCAAAATTACTGGAGGGGTCGCGAAAGTCGCGACCTCTCCAGTAATTTCAGGACAGGTTGCGAATTTCGCGACCCCTCCAGTAATTGCGCATGCGCTTTAATGCAGCGCAACCTGATTTTTTAGCGGGTTATTCAATCTGTCTTTGGGAATATAGCTGCCGCCGTTGATTTCTCAAGTCTACGGCAACATGATAAAGGGAAAGAAAGGTAAAAAAGCTGGAATATGCAAGCAGGTGGCATGTGTACATGGCCCAGCTCATGTGCTGCGTTCAAAATGGAAAAATTCACAAATGCAAAAAGCCTGATGCATTTCACAGATATCTTGCAATCTCGCCTTGCAATTGGACACTTATTTTAGTTATTGTGATGATTGAAGATCTTGCACCAACTATGCAATGAATTGCCGTTGTAGAAAATCAGTAAACATTTTGTTGACGTCATTCTTGCTCAGAAATCAGGTTGCGCTGCAATAAAGCGCGTGCGCAATTACTGGAGGTGTCGCGAAATTCTCAACCTGTCCTGAAATTACTGGAGGGGTGGGGTCGCGAATTTCGCGACCCCTACAGTAATTTTGGTACAGCGCATCGACACTCGGCCGGCCGCTGAGTGGCACATTCTTGCTGCTCTTTTATGCATTCTTGCTTGGCGGCAATGTTTATGTCAAATTTATAATAATTTTCATCACACATGCATACTGTATCTATGATAAAATATTGTTCCGGTTAATATCCCATGCTGTTTCCAGTTAATATCCCATGGCTTTATCCAGTTAATATCCCTGGAATATTAATTGGCGGCAATGTTTTCACTCAGAAACGTGATTTTCCGTGTTATATCCCCTGGGATACTACAGTAAGTGGAAAACTCCGGTACGGGCTGGGTGGGGGTTCATGTCACCTATCCGGCTAAAATTTCATGAGCTACATTATAAACTAGACCACGTATGTACGATAACGATCGGCGCATAATTGAAGAAAAACACTCGCTAGAACTGGAGCTAAACACCCTCAAAGTTGGCTCGCCAGCCTTTTTTTGGCCAATATTTGGAGTTTGGACCTCTAACGACCGAAATTCAAACGTGTGCCGTTTGCATATTTCTAAACCGACAGCTTTTGCATGCACAGCAATCGATAGCTATTTCAAAATACTTTAAATCCCCCACTCAAATATTTCCCTATCAGTTGGTTAGCGAGATATTTTCTCTTAAACCTTAAACAATAGTAGAGAGAGAATGCCTTTTGAATGTTTAAAAATTTAACCCTTAAGTGGCCTGAGGTGTTGTCAAAAGTTTACGCCGCTTTGCAAAATTACCAGGAAATGCACGACACGCCACAATTATCCCATAGTTAATCGTACCATTTTCTGCATATTAGTGGCTAATACCGTTCTTCTGTACGAATTATGCAAATCCAACAGTTCCAGCTTGTCATGGGAACTGAGTTCATCCGTAGGAGGCGGCGAAACGTCAGTAGTAGGCGGTTGGACTGTTGAGTGTTGCGAGCAGTCGGTTGTGGTCAAAGTAGACGAAAAGGTGGACGAGGTAGTGACCAGCGGCCGGCCGTTGGAACTGAATTGAGGCTCACACCCAGTGCTGACGTGGAAGAATAAAATCAGAGCGCCAAAAATGGCAGGTCGCATGACAACAAACAGACGCCACTCTGCATTACTATCGGTTTAGCCGGCCAAAGGATTTTATAGTCACATAGTAAAGGCCAGTGAGGTTACAAGCTGCCGCCCGCCTACTAGTCGTATGTACCTATGTACGTACCTGTCTGACTCAGTACGTTCGTACTATGCATTGTACGGGTGCCTTCTCAAAAATAGATACATTTACTTTTGCTATAATTTCTGCAAACCGTGATTATGTAAATTTGGAACATACAGCGTATTTTAGGTGTGAAATTGCAGTCACTGAGATTGGCATTGTCTCGAGAAAATAGGAGTATCATGTAGAAATGTTTTTTCTGATCTGTTCAATCAAAAAACAAATCTTCCGGATTTTCTTAATTTTCTCAGAAAACTTCGTCAGTAGTGAAAATGCATGAAATTTTAACACATACTCCAAATTTCACGACATGCGGCCAACACTGGCAGAAATGACGACAAAAAGAGAAGTTTGCGTTTTTTACACTATTTCTACTTGGTTTTAAAATTACGAAATTTTAGTTTACTTGGAATTTCTCTTGGCTAGGTCAAGCATGGTGCACTTAACATTAATACGTGAAATTCCCCGTAGTTTGGCACCTATGTATGTTACAAATTTTATCCTATTTCACCAAGGTTTTCTGAAATAACAATGTGTCTATTCCATTTTTGACACCCTCTCTTTCTGTATCGGAACAGCTATACAGGGCTGCCGATGAAATTTGAAATAAAACAAATTTAATTAAAGCAAACAATGAACAGAAGGAGGGTTGGGCTAATGTCAATACTTTTTCAAGATGCTCTTGCCTCATTCTACTGCGCAAGCAGAAAATCTACACAATCGCTTTGAGCTTAGGGCTCCAAATTTAATTTCAGTCTCGACAGAGTCATAACCATATCTCAGACAGAAATGGCTGCTATTAGAACAACTAAAAATCCATTTACGTACATCGCTTTCGATCTCTGTCTTCCAGTCTCCTCCAGACGATTTGCTTATTTAGCTCTGTATCTGACGCGGAAATTGCTTTTCACACTTCAGCGCCTTTCTGCTTCTAAAATCGATGGAAATTGAATTCTCACACCGAAATAGTTTCGTTCTGATCGGTGCCAATTTGACGAGCTCCCCATTGGCGCATGAATTACTAGTGATCTGTGCAGTTTGGAGGGAGGATAATCAGGATAAGTGGTTTAGTTATATCGATGGCCTAATGCCGGCGTAATTTCGACTACGCATCCCTCTGTCTGTCTAACGAACAGCCCATTCCGGTGCACATTATTTCATGGTTAGTTGGAATTCTCGTTAGATGCAGCTGCCCAACCACACACAAGGCTATTTGTCCTAGCACGTAACAACACCCGGCCAATCCTGAAATTGCCAATCGAGCTCAGATTGGATGTCTATATTTCATCAGAGCCAGGTGGTGCATCGCAGTAACGTGACGAAAGTCAAACTGCTCAGGTAATTGTGTTGCGACCAAATTAATTTGACAGTGGCCGCTCTATAAAAGCTCTAAGCACCGGCCATGTTTCAAACCAAATTGCTAACTGCGCCACCGGGCGGCAAGTGCTTTAGCGCTAGGTTTTAGCGGTGCCCAACTTAAAACAGATGCGGTAGTTAAGTTGGCCGAACGGTCGGTTCTCTAGCTGCTTCGATATGATTACTGCCGCCGCGTAAGTGATTGCTCTCTCTTTTGATTAATTGAGTTCGGCCCCTACTGCCACTAATTGCAGGAAAGGTTTAGAGAAGTAATCGGAACTTTCTATAAAAAGCTTCTCTCTATGTATACACAGTAGTGTGTGTGTACGTATTCCTTTGTGCGGAGGGGCTAAGGGCGTAGAAGCCTGTTGACGAGCTGCTTATCAATTAACAGTCGTCAAACAAAAAATCACAAATATGAGCTAAATTTTGTAGGTTACACAAGAATTTACTGTCGCTTGTCGCCACCGTACAGGTTCGGGTCGGTGACACCCTCACCGAGGGGGGCTTAAAATTTTAAGAATCTCACCGCCCATCTGTCTGGTCTGTCTTGGGCTTGTATTGTGTTTTAGTTAACTAAGTAAACTTACTTACTTACTTACTTACTAAAAATGCCCGGAAACACGTTTGTGCCACCGTATAGTGCTGTTTATAGTACCCATATTTATAATACCCCGGGTACTATAAATGGAGACAGGTTTTTATTCCGAAGTGAGCAGTTATCAATCCAAACGTGCAAATATTTGAGCATTTTTTGTTTTAAATATCGTAAAACCACTAATTTGGGCTGAAATACAGCTAGAAAGTGCTGGTTTTACAGGTGATTTCAGAAATCTTAGTATCCGAAGTTCTAGAAAACTGTAAAAATTTGCCGAAAAAATTACTTGCCAGAAATTGGAAAATTGGAGGGGGTTTGAAAAATCGCCTCGGGGTCTGCTCTAAGTCGAGTGGGGGCAGACCCTCATGTATGAAGTCTATCGCACAAAGGTGTAGGTACAGTTTTGATGGAAGATGTTAGAACAACTGTTGCGAGCCTTCGGTTATTGCCAGCATGTGCCTACTCTTTCTAGCCAGCCAGGCCGACATGCCAGACTTGACCCGGAAGCCAGAAAACGTCTGCTGGACAGAGAAAGAGACATCTACGCCCGGCTGTACCGGCACTACGAACCATCACCCGATGCAACTGTGGAAGCACCGAAGCTGAGCAGGGGCCAGCGACTAAAGCACCTAGCATGGAAGTTATTCAAACTACTGGCTCCCTATTTACTGCTGGTCATCTACTCTCTGCTGGGAGGCGCCATCTTTACTCGCATCGAGGGCGTCAACTATGTGTCGGAAAGACGCGAGGAGAAAACGAAAACCGACACCATTCTCAATCAGACCGCTTACTCGATCTGGGCTTTGGATATCAACTCCACCACAGGGGACATCCGCCAACTACTGCAGGACTTTGCTGAGAGATTGCGGCTGCTGCAGCCGGAAGGAGTGGTGGAATGGGGCTACTGGGAGTCAGTCTTTTATGCCGGCACTGTTTACACCACCATTGGTTATGGCAACATGACACCGGTGACGAAACTGGGCAGGATCGTGACGATGGTCTACGCTATTCTTGGCATTCCTTTGGTACTCTATGTTCTATCGGAACTGGGAAAGCTGTTTTGCTGGTCTGTCTGGAAGAGCTACACGCACTGCATGATTTTTATGGTCGACCACTGTCCGGGATTCTCGCAGAAACACCACTGGATCGGCGAGTTCCCGTTCTCGCTGGCCGTCATCATGTGCGGTTTCTGGATGTTCTTCTGTTCTATGCTCTTCTGCCTCTGGGAAACCGACTGGGACTACTTCTCTGCTTTTTACTTCTTCTTCCAAAGCCTTACCACCATCGGCTTCGGTAAGTAGTGTAGAGCGAGCGTTTAGAATCGTCTCAACTGCATCCTACAGTCAGGAATATAACAAAATCTGATATGTCAGCTGAAGCCTTAGTCGAAGTGGTTTGTTCGCCCCGCAGGGGGGCGAAAATTTCAAAAAGCTCGAAGACGAATGGAAACGCATTTTTAACTCGTTTTAACTACGACATTCAGAGTGGGGGTGGGGGTGGCTGGTTGAACGTCTGAAACCATGGCAGGGGGTGGGGGTTGGTGTCGAAAACGTCGATGGTTTTTTAGGTGCCTAGGAAGCTTTTTTCCGCAACTACAGTATATTACAATGAAAACTCAACCCAGTTCATGCTTCCGATAGCTAAAATGGTAGGTCACAGTCAAAAAGTTTCTTTTTCACAGCGTCTACAGTGTCATGTAGATTTTATTGAAGATTTTCTAATGTCGGACACGTCACAGTATCAAGCTTAATTGGGGGTGTCAGCCAAAAACATTGTAGTTTTTTTAAAGCGGGTTGTGCTGAAAACGTCGAAAAACGTCGGGAGGGTGGGTGGGGGTCCAAAATTTTGAATTTTTGAACGTCCTCAGTTTGTGGACGGCCTCTACTAGTAGGGCATAGAAAAATGGCAATTTTAGCAGCAAATTGCGTTTAAGAGCCGAGAAGAGAAGCATAGAATGACAAAAAGGCTTATAAAATGCAGTAGCGCCTAAATGTCTTGAACAACAGCTAAGTTTCATTTAGCACAACGAATTTAATGCTAAAAATTAGCTCGGCGAACCTCTTGAGCCCTCTCCTGACCGAAACCCTTCTAGCCCATTCCCCAAAATCCGGCGCGGACCTGTTTACCATGCATGGGCTAGGATACGATTCCACAGTGTTGGTCCGATTCAAACTTGATGCGTCACGGATTTTTCAATATCTACCACCTGCCAAGCAAGAAATCCATGATTAAGACAAGGCTCGGACCGATTGGAGAAGGCTAACTGAATTCTTAAAGGGTATCTGATGTTTGCTTACTGACAATACGGGAAAGCTCAAACTGGACAGGCAGACAGGACTTAGTAGGGACCGGCACGCGAAAATTCAAAATGCTCCTAGGCGAAATTGGGCTTCAGAATTGAAAAGAGCACACTTTATGCAGTCTAACAAAAGAAACCGGAACGGAATTGGTTGGATAATAAGCGAGTTATGACCGTTTAACTGCGTCACCCAGCGTGCCACCTTTTCTTCCTAGAAAGTTGACCGCTTCGTGCATACCGATGACCGATGTACTTTATCAGACCAGTGTTGTTCCCAGTAAATTTACTGAGTAAAAGTTACTCGGTACTTAGTTATTTTGAATTAAAGTAAGTACTTTTACTTACCGGTAAACATTTTTCTTAATTTTACTTACTGAATACCGAGTTTCAATTTTGAATTACTCAATTAGAAAAATATTCGGTAAACTTGGTACTCGGTAATTTACTGAGTTGTTTACTGAGTAAAAGCTTCTGCAATAGGTAGTTCGCCGCACCTGTGCAAGAAAATAGACGGTTTTTCTTTCGCTAATAAATCTGCTAATGAAGAAAACACACAATTTTTGCCAATTTTTTTGCAATTTTCACTGCTGTTGCATAACCAAAGCTTTCTTTGCGCGGCAGAATTGACTATCAGGCGCGAAGACTAGCAACTATATCTACTACTATTAGCTATATTTTGATTGATGTTTCTTGCATCAGTCTGATGAACTGTGAGGAAATAGCGAAAATTGGAACAAATCTTCACCTACCAATTTGGCCAAGATTTTCATCTAAGGCCACATCCTCTAGTCTCTATGTATAATGTGCATATTTTAAGGCTTTCCATGCATGGCAATTAACACATTAAATAATGTGAAATAACATAAAACATGATTAAAATTCTGAAAAGTCGAGCTACATTATCTTAAACTCATCAATCAGCACTGAAAAAGGATTCTAGTAGCTAAAAGCCTTGTCAGGTAAACATTTTCAGATGAATTGTATATTTCTGAATTTTGAAGGTTTTACCGAGGTTTACTGAATTGTTTACTGAGTACTTACCGGATTTTCTTTAAAAAACCGAGTACTTACTCGTACTTACTGAATTTCAAAAAATCTGGATTTACTTACTGAATACTTACCGAGTTTCAGAAATTTGAGCTAGGCACAACACTGTATCAGACTGTCACTCGTAAACCCCTGCGCTGATTTTGATAGGACCGGTGTCATTCTAATCGCAATGCGATTTTCTTTTACATTTTTTATATACCAAGACTGTAGGACTGCGTCTACCACCTTTATATACCGAACAAACACCTTGGTAGCTCGAACTAGAACTGAATAGTAGAGTGTGAACTGGTATTCCTGTGTTTTCCAGATACATTTGTGTATGTAACAGCGGGGCTGGGGTTCTGCTCCCCTCCCACCTATTTGGGCCAACCCCCCGATAGGGGAGCACCCCCCATCAAAACGATCTTTTCCACTCTCCCTCTCCGATGTTTCTGGCACAATTCTTTTACAGTTTCAGACACTACACTTACAGTTTCAGACAAGGATGAGCTGCTACAATACATGTAACAGGTGGTCTGGCCCCCACCCGAAATATTCCAGACCCCCCCTGGATTGGCCCCCCCTACTTCCTCCGATTTGTACTTTGGTGAGAAATTCCGGATCAGGTGTAGCGTGGGGGAATCAGGAACCGATCCCAAACAAAAATTAATGTTTTTAATCATAATTAATTATAAATTAACATGATTTATCGATAAATATCGATTATCGATTATTTTTGGAAACATTTCAAAATCGCCCAAAATGGTCGTGTTGTATATCATTTGAAAGCCCTTCGCCTGGCGAGTCTAATGATCACTACATCAACATAGGGCAAGCCCCGGGGGCCTGTTTTGCCAAATATATAAGTACCCCTTGAGGCGCATCAGTATAGGCAGGCTCTGGAGCAGGGTTGTATATTTTTCCGAAAAAAACCTCGGCCTGTTTTTTTCGAGTTTTTTTCCGGTTTTTTTCCGGTTTTTTTCCTAAATCGCGGAAAAAAACTCCAGCCCAAGTTCTGAGTATCCTAGGCTGGTTTTACGATTCCTAACGCTTTCTAGCGCCTTCCTCAGTCTTGTTAGACCAGAAATACACGTGTTACATTGATATAAATCACGAAACAGGCATGAAACAGTGCCTGACAGGTTCCATGAATAACGCTATATGCAAATTTTCTTACAGCAGTTTGCATTTTTGTTTTTTCATGCCAAATTTGGTCTTTTTTGTTGTTTTTCTAACAGTTTTGAGTCAGCATGGCCTATTATACATAGCAAAAGTCCATTTTTTAAACGAAAAATGACGTAAATTAGCTATTTTTAGCTTGAGTTTTTTTTCCGCGATTTATGTTTTTTTCCGACCCTTAGGAAAAAAACCGGTTTTTTTCCGGAAAAAAACAGTTTTTTTCCGGTGTTTTTTTCCCACCTCACATCCCTGCTCTGGAGGGCCTGTTTTCATACATGGGCCGGGGGTGTGGGGTATACCCCTCGCCGGCCAATACCCCCCTCGGCCGGCCATACCCCTCCACACCCCCCTCCCAGACGGAGAAAATTTTCGCTTATTTAGGGCAAAATAGGCGTTTTTTGGCCTTTTTTAGACCCACCATATGCCCCTCCGAATTTTTCCGGCCCATGTATGCCTGTTTTCCAAATATAAAAATACCCCTGGAGGGACGCATCAGTATAGGCACGCTCTGGAGGGCCTGTTTTAAAAACATATAAATACCCCTAGGGGACGCATCGGTATTGGGCACGCTCCCGGAGGGCCTGTTTTCCAAATATAAAAATACCCTAGACACGCATCAGTACAGGGCACGCTCCTGAGGGCTTGTTTTCCAAATATAAAAATACCCCTAGGTATACATGGGTCGGAAAAATCCAGAGGGGGGTAGGGGGGTTGGAAACCTCGGGTGGGGGTCCCCCCGAAAAAAGGCCAAAAAAATGCCTATTTTGCCTTAAATAAGCGAAAATTTCCTCCCTCTGGGAGGGGGGTGGGTGGCGGAGGGTGGGGTAGGGCCGGCCGTGGGGTATACCCCCCTTACCCCCCCCCCCGGCCCATGTATGCCCTAGGGGTATGCATCAGTACAGGACACGCTCCTGAGGGCTTGTTTTCCAAATGTAAAAATACCCCTAGGGGTATGCATCAGTATAGCGCACGTTCCGGAGTTGTATAGTCATAAGAAAGTTAATTAATTAATATCTAGTCCATTTCTGACCTTCCCTGATTCCCCCCCCCCCAGCTACACCTAACCCTATCTGACTTTCGTTCATTACTGGATTACCTTCCGTGCCTGTTTGCTTTGGAATATGCAGCTCAAATTTGGGTAAAACATATCTTTAACACTTATGAATAAACGCTGAAAATTTGAAGGAATTCCACTGACATATAAATGAAAACGAATTATATGAAGTTAACTCGAATAAGCGATTACAGGTTTTTCCGCTTTTCTACCATATTTATTGATTACACACGTTAAGCCTGAGCAGGATTCACCTTATATTGATTAGCAGTGACGCAAAACTACTAAAGGATTGTCAAGAAGCAAAATATAAATCATTGGCTTTGGGCTGCTCAGGATCCCCAATACGTTCGTATTCGATACCCTCTAATTTTAACGACCTCATCAACTTTAACCCAATTTCCGGGATCTTTTACGAACCTAGGACGCCAAATCTGAGTGATTTTAGTAAGAGCAACACCTAAACTAAAATTTAAGCGGGCGCACGTTTTGTATTTGTTCTTTGTTTAAGAGCAAACTTTCGTTTTCTGAAAAAATACCGATTCTGCCTATGCTTAACCATGTAAAATTTCAATCTGATTTCTGGGATCTTTGGCTGCATCGATGCCGAAAAAAAATGGCTCAAACGAAAGATGATCAATGCCTCTTTAATACCGTCGGGCGCACCTTTTGAGATCATAAACTTTTTTTACACTGACGCTGTTTTTCCGCTTATTTTAGCGGAAAACAACCGCAGCTTAGCGTATAGCAAGGTGATTTGGGTGAATAGTTATGTTAAAATAATCAAAACAAAAAAACCATAAAAAAGAACGCGCTTTTCTAGCCGCATTTTTTAAAAAAACATGATTTTGATCCCCGCGACACCAGTGTGGTGAAAACGTGCAAAGAAAATTAGGCACGCGGAGCGGCGCAAAATTGGCCGCCGTTGCCGGTCCCTAGACTTAGTAGATTTTTTATAAAACACAACTCAAGCCAGTTAGGTGAATACCAAAGCAAAACAATGATCAAGGAAGTGAATGTTACAAAAGAACGCATACAGTATCAGAAGCTGTGCGCCTTGTCACTTACTTTAAAAAGCGTTCTCTCTTGTCATAAATGCAGAAAATTTTAACTGGTTTTCCGGACTGAGCGCTATATCATAATTGGGAAATAATTAACGCGTAGTCGGGGCTACCGTACATCTTCTACTAAGAAAACAAGTTTCAGATTTTTTTATTTATTCATTCAACCATGTACGTATACGTACGGTGGAGTGTATGCCTACAGGCAATTAGGACGGCAGAGAATCAAGAAATCACCCATCATGACGGCCGTATTTTGCCATGAACAGAGCACAAGTGACCGGACTCAAGAAGCAGTCGAAAGTGCTCTGCTTCCCACGCTGCCCCTTCCTCCGATCGGTTTTGTCAGTCGGCGGCATCGGAGGTGCCGTGGAGCTCCTGAAAGCTACTGTATTGTACAGTTTTTGTAACAAACACTTCTAGTAACATCGATCGGTAGGAGGGAGCTGAGCCAAGAAAATTGGAGTGGGGCTCGCTCGAGCGCTAGATGAATGCAAAAGAATGACAATCAAATTGACCCCGAACCTGCTGCTATTCAGGACAATCTCAACAATCTCGCCGGCCATGGGGTTGTTACTCCCCCAGCTATAAAGGCGAACACCCCCACGTACCGCATCCACACGCCCAGACAGTTCAGGGCACCCCGTGACTTAAATGATAGAACCAGTAGCGGATACAATGCTTCTAACAAACTGCCTCAGAAATCACCAATTTTAGCTAAGAACTTAAAAAGTGTTTGGAGGGAAACCGTATTTGGCGTTTCTACTGGTGATATTTAAGAGAAATCGGTGTTTTTAGAAGCCTTTTCTGTCATCTTTTTGCTTGCTTTCTAGCTCTAAAACGCTATTTGGCAGCGTCTTAGTCATGGGTGTTTACGCTATCCCGCTATGTGTCACACACAGCGGCCCCGGCATCCGTGAGAGCGGTTGTTTGTGGGTTCGAAACCGGTCGAAGCGACTGGAAGTAGTCGACGTAAAACCCAACCCAGACCGCCGAAAGCCGGTGATGGCCAGTAGGTAAATGGGAACCGAACCGGCGATGCCGTTGCATGCACCTATAGCAGCAAGGGGGCAAGGTTTGTAGGCAGGGCTACCCCATTGAAGGGCTCTGAAAAGAGCAAGGGATGTCCTAAGCTGTCCGAAAGGACAGTGAAACAAACAAACAAACGTAAAACAGCGATTTTTACCCTCTTTGCTGAAAAAAAAAGTATTAAAACGCATCTCAAGGCGTTTTGGAGCTTTTTGACATTTTGGACCCTCCTCTGGGCGAAACTCCCCTCGACTCCCACCTGACGGCGCTCCCTACCCCCTCCCCTAGGTCTCCCCTTACCTGTTGCATATCTATATGAGGTCGGCAATACTCTAATAGTGTATAACCAGATACAGTGTTATCATACATGGAACAGGTCATCCGCCGAAGGGAGAGGGGTTGGGGGTCTGGCGGCGGCCGGGGGGGGGGGTGGGTCTGAGCCCAAATTTTGGAAGGGGTTGGGCACTAAAAAATCGCAAAAATTGCTCAAAAAAATTACTCACTTGAAAAATCGGTGGGGTTGTTGTTGTTGTAACTTTTTGTCCTTTCGGACTAGGAGTAGCCAACTGCTATAGAGCAGGAAGAGACACAAGGTCCGGCAGCCTCCTTAACAACAACCCTCCCCTTTGCTGTTGGTGTGTGCAAGACAGCTAAGGTTTGGTCCCTATTTATCTACTTGCCATTGCTGACTTTCGACGGCCTGGGTTGGGCTTTGTGTCGACTACTTCCCATCGCCTCGACAGGTTTCGAACCCGCAAACACACCGCTTCCACGGGTGCCGGGGCCGCCGTGACACACGGGATAGCGTAAACTACCCATGGCCAAGACGCGACCGGAATCGGAAAAATCGTCGCGGGGGGTGTGGCCGTAAAGTCGGGTGTGGGCAGACCCGCCCCCAGAGCGCCCTCTTACATGTATGAGTATTTATGCTTGTAAAGAAGTTGCTTACACTCTATTAGAGAGAACTTTTTGTGGAGTAACCGAGTTTTCGGCTTGCAGTAGTTTTGCTTGCCATTTCGGAAACGGCACTCCGGGACCTCCAAGACGAAAGTAGGGGTGGTAAGTATCGGCGACATTGATGGTACAGAGAGCAACTAATACGAGTATGGCAGCGAGCTGAGAGCACATACTGTAGCGATTACGCTTGTTTTTCTCTTACGAACTGAACAATTAGCGAACCGACTGGAACTAGTTATATAAACTTTCAATTATTCAGTGCATTCGTGTTTCTGTTGCCCAGACCCAATCAGCCCAAGCATTACCAATCAGTTCCACCAGCTCATACATTGTATGTACAGGTTGACGGGCCTACCTACTTAATACGCGAGTCCAAACACAACAAGAGGATTTTAGCCGGCCCGGCGGCCTGCCGAGGAGAAAGGCAGAAGGTGGTTCACAGTAAAGCTGCGTTCATACTTGCTACATCTAGACAGCCAGCAGTAGAGACACTAATTTCTGGATTATCCGAAAAAACAGAGGATATATCCGAAAATGGGTCAACAAATAGCAATTTTTAGCCTCTATACTAAAAAAACGTGTTAAAACGCATTTCAAGGCGTTTCGGAGCTTTTTGAAATTTTGAACAGTTCTCTGGGTGAACCCCTCGAACTCCACCTGACGGTGCCCCCCCCTACCCCTCCCCTAGGTCGCTCCTGACCTGATACATATGTACAGTATATATGGTCGGCATACTCTTAGCGCATCACCAGATACATGCTTGTAAAGAAGTTGCTTACACTCTATTAGAGAAGGGTTTTTTGACCGAATGACCGAATTTGAGCGAATTTTCGGCTTGTAGTAATTTTGCTTGCCATTTCGGAAACGGTATTCCGGGACTTCCAAGACGAAAGTAGGGGTGGTAAGTATCGGCAACATTGATGGTACAGAGAGCAACTGATACGAATGTTGCAACGAGCTGACAGCACATACTGTAGCGATGACGATTATTTTCTCTTATGAACTGAGCAATTAGCGAACGGACTGGAACTAAGTTACATAAACTTTAAATTATTCAGTGCATTCTTGTCCAGACTCAATCAGCGCAAGCATTACCAATCAGTTTCATCGACTCATAAGTAAAGACGAGAACGTTGACGTGCGTAGCTAATCGAAGTAATTATTGGGCAACACAAGAAGAGTCTGCGCTGAATATATTAGGCGGGCACGGGGACCTGCCGAGGGGAAGCCAGAAGGTGGTGTACAATACAGCAATGTTCACGCTTGCTACCAGGGATGTGAGGAGTGTTTTTTCCGGTGTTTTTTTCGTTTTTTTCGGAAAAAACCAGTTTTTTCCTGAGGGTCGGAAAAAAACATAAATCGCGGAAAAAACTCAAGCTAAAAATAGCTAATTTATATAATTTTTCAGTTAAAAAATGGACTTTTGAGATGTATAATAAGCTAGACTGGCTCAAAACTACTGTTGCTAAGTAAATTATAATTTTAATTTTAATTATATTTTTTAGAAATTTACTAATACAAGTAAATTATTTGGTAAGTAAATTATAATTAAATTAAATTTCTGGGAAAACAGGAGAAGTTAATTATAATTATTATTCGCAAATTATACTTACCAAAAATAATTTACTTAAAATATACTTAATTTACTTACGCAAACCTAGCTATTGCTGAACCTTTTTGGCATCATGCAAGTGCTGCGTTAGTGTCAGCTTTCGGTATCTATGCAGTACCTTTCAATGGCAAGCCATACTTACTGTACGGTACAATTTTCCGCCCACCCACCGCGTTTCGTCTTTGCGCTTGTTACTCTTAATCTCCCACAAAACTAACTAGTCCAACTTATTCGCCAAGCTAAGACTGGATATTAGGTACTTTTTAGCCAGTTTTTCTATGCGATAACACATGCTCAGTCTCACAGGCATTCTCTGTTGTGTATGCAAGTAGAAACTGACTGGAAAGCCTCCTGAGATTGAGGTTTTAATTCTGACGAACTGTCATTGTTACTGTTGACAGACATGGGCTATCATTTCGGCCGAGGGGTGATAAATTTTCAAATTCAGAGGGGGCTGGCTGGAGAGTGTAGCGGCGGCTGATGGGGGTTGAGAGGCTGGAAAGCCAAAAAGTCCGATTTTTCGCTAGAATTAAGGGTTTTTGGGATATTTTTCGTTTCATTAGGTTGAAATAAGCTAGTCTGAGCTCATTTATACCTAACCTATTAAGTCATACTTTTTATCATAATAGTCTCCCAAAAATTCCTGAAAGGGGTAGCAGTAGCCTGAGGAACGGTAGGTCAGACCTGAGGCGGGTAAACCCCCTCGCCCTCAGCTCACTGTGTCCATGTCTCTTTGTTGTTGACTTAACCTGTGACACCCTCATTTGGTTTTCATTCAAGATAACTGTTATAGCATCCTTGCTTGGTTGGAAGCAAAGCTGAAGGTGTTAGCCGCCAAAATCAGGTCTATTTTAAATATACTTAATGTACTTAATTTAATTAAATGTGGTAAGTAAATTATAATTAAATTAAATTTCTCTCAGATATGGTAAGTAAATTTTAATTTAATTATATTTCTCTGGGTATGTGGTAAGTAAATTATAATTTAATTATATTTCAAATAAATTTACTTAGCAACAGTACTCAAAACTGTTAGAAAAACAACAGAAAACGCCAAATTTGGCAATTTTAAACAAAAAGGCAAATTGCTGCAAGAAAATTTACATATAGCGTTTATTGATGGAGCCTGTCAGGGACTGTTTCATGCCTGTTTCGTGATTTATTTCTATGTAAGACGTGTATTTCTGTTCTGAAAAGACTCAGAAAGGCGTTAGAAAGCGTTAGAAATCATAAAACCAGGCTAGGATACTCAGAACTTGAGCAGGAGTTTTTTCCGCGATTTTGATAAAACCGAAAAAAAGCCGAAAAAAAACTGGAAAAAAACAGGCCGAGGTTTTTTTCGGAAAAATATCCATCCCTGGTTCAACATAATTGTGTTATTTTAAGGTTATTCTCTAATATTCTGACAAATTAACAAACTTTCGACCTCGTTTTCTTTGAGTTTCTTAGAAAAATAACACATTGAAAGAAGGTTGATTGTTTTGTGTCAGTGTCCTACGATATTTGTATTGTGTGGTTGTTTTATGTCTCTGTGTGTTTATTCTCTAATATTCTGACAAATTAACAAATATTCGACCTCGTTTTCTTTGATTTTGTTAGAAAAATAACGTATTGAAAGAAGTACGCTATCTGGAGGGGTACCATATGCAGCACTCTCCGGTACTGTCTTTGCAGTCTTGGAAAACCGTTTCATTCAGATGATTTCCGGTCAAACATGGAAAGATTTCTTCGCAATTAATTTAAGTTGGAAAGCCCTGCAATCCAACGGAATGAAGGAGCCGTAGAATTTACGTTGGCGCAGTAAACGTTACAAATTGCTTTCTGATTGGTGCCATCGATCAGTTGCTAGCTGCAAGACCAGCTAAGCTTTTTGTCTAACTGATAAATCCACGGGATTTGGCGGTTCGGTCAGCAGAGACGAAAACACGTGCCATCGGCTTTGGGGCTGATTTAGGGCCAGCCGCCTCTGCGATTTATTGGGCGGCTACATGTTGCAGCTTGCGCACGTCTGTATGCATCAATCTTTGCGGGCCGTCCGTCGACAAAATCTGTTTTCTTGCAGACTGCATCGGTAGAAATAAACAATTCCTCCGTTTAGCTGACCTGAATGCCTAGGTGCTCGTACTGTACTCGTGCCTATGTCAAAAACAGATCTTTTGCTTATCTTAGACCTTCAATTGGGTGAGCTAAAAACAATGCAGCAGATTCTTTCTGTATAAACCGTAAACCTCAACCGATTTGAATTAATCATTTTTGGACGAAAGATTAATAAATTCGTGAAGGATTGTTGAAATATTTACTATTATCTCTGCTTAGTTCCTGAGATATTTGCCTCATAATAAATATACAGGGTGTCTCAAAAAAATGATCACATTTCTTTTTACTACCATTTCCGCAAATGTGGACCAAATAGGCTGAAATTTGGACTATAGGTGCTAAAATTCGGGGAATTTTATGTGTTAAAGTTTGGTGCACTATGCTTGACTCATTCCCGAGAAATTTCAAAAAAAGTGAAATTTGTTAAATCAATAGTGAAAGTACTGCTGCTACGGGTATTTGAGTTCGAATTGGGTATGGGTATGGGTAGGTATTTTTTAAAATACCCATACCCGGGTATGGGTATGGGTAGGTATTTTAAAAATACCCGGGTATCGGGTATAAATCGGGTATTTTTTATTAAAATTTCGAAATTCGCTAAAAATGTCAAATTTTAATAGGTAATTTTGCTAGACTAATTTATCATAAAATATGCCATTTAAACAGCAATTATGTACCCAACTGCTAATTTAGTAACCCCTAGTTATATTTTACAGTTACCGGACCAGTTGGGGGAATTTTCGAAAACTACAAACCATTTTGGTAGATAACATTGGCGAAACAGCTAAATCAGCTTTCAGGAGTGATTTCAAAATATTTATTTGTGATACAGAGTCAACCACATAGTACAGAGTTGCATATAGAAATTCTAGATTTCTGACAATATGACCTCCCTCAGGATCAACAAACAGATGAAATGCATAGAAATGCCTTGTAATTAAACCTTCAAAATTAAAGTCCAACTAAATTACTACAGTAGCCTAAGTAGACAGTACTTATCCTCAAAGGGATAACAAAAATAGACGTTCGATTTATATTAGAACTAGACGAGAGGCGAGAAGCCAGTTAATTGCATGCAAAAGATTTTTATGTACTGTATGTACTACATTGTAAAAATGCATTTTCGGTCAAATACCGTGTTTTATGCCATACATCAATGCATAGAATATGTTTTGTTCCTGGCCGTGGGCGCACCTACCAAAATTGCCGCTACCTCCCCCATATCGGTAGGCCGACTCACAAATTTTCGGATTTTAACTACCCCCAACCCATTTTTCCAGCCCATGTAGGAAGAGTGTAACGTATGGCAAAAGCAGTGGCGTACCCAGGATTTTGCAGAGAGGGTGTAAAATTTTAAAGTTGCCTGGTTGGGCCGTTGCCCAACAAGGGCGAGAAAGCTTCGCAAAATTAGCCATAAAAACCGTGAGCAATTCTGAGCTTAAAATTAACAGAAATTACAAGTTTTAGTGGTTTAAAGTGATCTAGTTGGGTTGGGCTTCTGCACGACCTGGGCGAGAAATTTTTGAAAATTTAGCCTTTGAAAATGCATTTAAAAGGTATTCTGAGCATAAATTAGACAGTTTTAGTACATAATTAATTCAGTTCTCTTATCTTTGTCTAATTTTTCCTCCCTACCTCCACCGCAAAGGGGGTGTACACACCCTACACCGCTGGGTACGCCACTAGACAAAAGCCATAATTCTATCCAACACTTGCTTGAGAGAATTTTTGCAGTTTATACAGAGATTAACGGGCATGTTTGCGCTATTTTTTCTAAAAAATACCCATTCAAATACCCGGTATTTTTCAAAAAATCGGGTATACCCGGGTATGGGTATTTCAAAAAGTACCCGGGTATGGGTATACCCGATTTCAAGTAGTTTTACTCAAAAATACCCAGTTTCGGGTATGGGTATGGGTATACCCGATCAACAGTGAGTGAAAGCCGGTCACCGAAAAAATGATCACATTTCTTTTCACTGCCATTTCCGTAAATTTTGACCAAATAGGCTGAAATTTGGATTATAGGTGCCAAAATTCGGGGAATTTTATGTGTTAAAGTTTGGTGAAGTAGGCTTGACTAATTCTCGAAAAATTTCAAAAAAAAGTGAATTTTGGTAATTTCAATAGCGAAAGCCGGTCACCGAAAAAACGTTACATTAAATTATCGCCTAAACTCTAACGATGGCGTTGGAGTTCATGGGTCAAACTTTTTACACACGAATTACCCTGAACTTCTGCGTTTACACTCCAAATTTCATCCAATTCCGACAAAAATTAGAAAAGATACAGGAAAAGGAAATGTTTACATTTTTCGTGACCGGCTTTCACTATTGAAATTACCAAATTTCACTTTTTTTGAAATTTCTCGGGAATGAGTCAAGCCTAGTGCACCAAACTTTAACACATAAAATTCCCCGAATTGTGCCACCTATGGTCCAAATTTCAGCCTATTTGGTCAAAATTTGCGGAAATGGCAGTAAAAAGAAATGTGATCATTTTTTCGGTGACCGGCTTTCACTATTGAAATTACCAAATTTCACTTTTTTTGAAATTTCTCGGGAATGAGTCAAGCTTAGTGCACCAAACTTTAACACATAAAATTCCCCGAATTTTGGCACCTATAGTCCAAATTTCAGCCTATTTGGTCAAAATTTGCGGAAATGGCAGTAAAAAGAAATGTGATCATTTTTTTGAGACACCCTCTATTTTGGCATTGAACAAGTGCGATTCCGTTGCACTCGATAATAAAACAGATTCCTACACTGCTGATGAGACTTTATTAGTGAAGTAAACAAGTGTCTGTGTCACCAGTAAGTCCTCGTGACGTTAGCCCTTAGCACCAGCAGTAGGAATCAGTTTTATTATGAAGTGCAATAGAAAAATAAAAATCGCTCGTGTTCATTACCAAAATCTTCGTTTTGTACTCCGAGTGCAAATATCTCAAGAGGTAAGCTGCATACATGTACATGGACCCCACCTGAGAAAACCCCTACCCCCTGCCCAGGGCGGCCCGGAGCTGTTACATGTATGGTAAGCGGATATTTTAGTTAAAATTTCATCAATCTTTCGTAGGTGTATATTTTCGTCTTTGTTTGGTTGTTTGTAGCCCTAAAATCTGCACAACTTTCAGGCGACGTGCACCCACGACACCCGCAGTACATGGTCTTCGGCTTTCTTTTAATCCTAATGGGTCTGGCGATGGTGAGTATGTGCTGGAACCTGATCCAGGTGAAGATGGAGCTGCTGGCCTCCAAGATCAGACATCAAATCCAAGAAACACTGACTATAGAGGAAGTGGATGAGGAACAAAAGAGCCAAGACGACAAGCCGCCGGACCGACTGAAGCAGGCAGAAGAGGAGGTGAGTCAGATGGGCAGTTCGGAGAACTCCTGGCTGATGAACCTGATGGCAGAGAGTAAGAAGCGAGACCTGGTCAGCGCCTACCAACGTCAGAAACGAAAACGCAATCGTGGCACGCAGACCCAAACCGGTGTGCACAATCGGCACGTAATGGCCGTACCACAGATGAGGGATGCAGTTGACCAGACCAAACCGATTGTGGTCGGTTCCTGGATGCCGCTGCATAGTAGCCCCGCTGTCGACCCTTATCGGCCAGCTGTGACACCATCGCAGCTGATGACTCGCAGTGCAGGGCCGGACGACTTTCGCTCTAAGCTGAGGACGTTGGGCTATATTCTGAATGACTGTAGGCAGATCGTGAAAAGCGATCAGAATGTGCAGCAGGCAAGTGGTGACGTCTAGACAATTTCCTAACTCTTCACAACCTCTGCACACTGTACACAAGATGGAGGCAGAGCATGGTTTACGCTTCCGACAATGTCAACTGTAACGGCGTCTTGTGAGCTGTTAAAGTGCTAGGTAGACTGTGGTGCTTGCTTGCATATACAGTAAAGCTAAAGCTATCCGTGCTGGCAGAGAGAATATATTGCAGCAAACGCGCCGATT
>JASANB010007206.1:0-108651 GCA_030248155.1 Sabatieria punctata
GTATCAGTATTCTACACACATTATGTGCCATAAAGGGCCTGACTTTAGTATAATAAGTGACATGACAATTCAGTGGACAAGAGACAAGACTACGGCCAAAATCAGAGTGACACAGCCCAGCTTCACTTGTGCGTTCGCTGCATTGTAGTCTTGCTTGATCGACTGCAACGACTAAAAAATAGTAAAGACGTAATTGAGAACTGAGGCGAGTGATCGACGCACCTTTGGGCGACTGGCAGCATCGTTCTGCGGGGCACAGCTGAGTTTGCACTCCTGTTCAGTTTGGAAGTTGTTCTGGTTGCCTTTGCAGCCGCCGTAGAAAAACGGCAGACAGTACTTGGTCTTGGAATCGTAGAACCAGCGCTGCATCTTAGCTCGACACGGCCCCTTCAGCTTGGGCTGAGAACACACCGGCACTTTCTGGGTTGTTGCGGCGGTTGAAGTCGACACAACTGTAGTTGCTTCAGTGGTTGTCCGGGGCGCTAGAAATTCTATTATAAAATCGCGACAGCGGATACACACCTTTGCAGAATGTCTGTGTGTAATATGCTGACACGCATGTACATGCCAAATTAGCCACTTCCGAACTTACGATTTCTAACCATTAAGAAAATCCGAACTGGCAGCAACATGGAAAGGAAATCGAACTTTAGGTGCTATGTTCTAAGGAGAAGTCAAGTTTGACTAGTATGTAGGACATGTAATTTGGCCTTTACCCATACAGTACATGCAACGGGAGGTCAGCCCAGACCGACTTAGGCAACCCCCGATCGCTCCCCCGAGACGATTTTTCTGACCGCACTTCGATTTTCTGGAAAGTAATTTTTTGCATAAATGAGTGGGTTTTACCACCTCCCCTCACTGGCCAAAACCCCAGGCCGGCGGGGGGCTGGGGGTGAGGGGGTTGGCCTTTTCATCTAGGGGAGTAGCCCCAAACCCGCCAAAATACATGTGTAGCCGTTACGCATGTGAACATACCCGTTCCTGAACACACAAACAATCGCTCTCGCAGATGCCCAGGCCACCAAGACGCAGGGCAGAGAGCAAAGGGCGCGACTGACCAAGATCAATCTATCAGTGTACCTGTCAATTGTTTGCAGTGCTCTGTTTGGAAAATGCCACTGAGATCGAGTGATCTGGGTAAGAGACCAGTTTTTTTGAGTTTGCTGATCATTTGCTGTGCCACTAACAGCATTCGTCTCACCATCTCTTCGAATAGCTCGGCGGCGTCTGCTTTTCCGCATTCTTCCTGCAGTACCGGTCGCTGGCAGTCTTGCAAACAGACTATGGTTCTGAAAAAAGGGGCCGAAACACCGTAAAAGCGGCTAACCACTACAAGTACAACTCACCCACACATTTCATTCATCAGTCTAGACACACTGTCCTTCATATTTCTAGGGCCGCCTGAACCCTGCATAGCTGTACTCATAGCCCGTTGCATGAAATCATTCAGTCGACATTGAGGAGCGCACTTCTCCTCTATCTCCGCCGAACTTTTCTTGTAGCACGGTCCAGCCGCCACCAGCTCTGAACAGAATAGGTAATCAATCAACCAACTAACAAACCTAACCTTGGCATTGGCACATGCACCGGTACATTACGTCTATGTACCACTCTAGATTTCATATTATATAGGGTAGTGGTAACATACGTATATTGTGCCGGCACCCCTGACCATGGGTAGGGGTAGAGTGCGAACAATACCTAAAAAACCCAATACCCCAATACCCAATACCCAATACCAATACCTGAGACCCCCAATACCCCAATACCCAATACCCAATACCCAATACTTGTGTAGCTGGGGCAAAAATTTCATTTCAGTGGACAGGTACATTCTAGTTCTGTACCCAAGTTTTTTGGCGCTGCAATTAAAATTTTTAAGAGGCTGGTTGGGCAGCAGGGCCAAGCAGGGCGAGAAAATTTTGAAAAATTAGCCTTTCAGAAAGCATTTAGAAGCCGTTTAGGCAAAAAATTAGCAGAAATTAACAGTTTTGGTACTTAATATTTGGTAATTCAGTCGTGTTTCTTACTTCCGGCGATTTTTTCCTAACTCGGCCGAAATTGTGTGTACCACCGCGACCGCAATAGCTATGGGTACGGTGCTAGTACATTACAGTGACATTATTTTAGATAAGAACAGAGAAATTAATTACTGGTATAGCGTAGCGCTTAGAAAAGCATTACACTTTTTGGAAATTCTACTACGTTTAGTTGATTAGGCCGTCCATAAACGATGACATTCCAGAAGGGGAGGGGGTCGGCTGAAATGCGACGATGGACGACACACCAGGAGGCGGACGGGTTAGCAAAGAATTCGCTTTTTTCGGAATTTTAGAGAACTTTGATTGTATTATTTTCAATTTAAGTACATTCTGTGAAAGGTTTCTACAATGCGGAAAGGCGTCCCAGAGTGGTTGTAGGGATTTATTCTATTGATTGCGCAGTATGCTAACAAGAAAACATGATAGTTCTGTGTGTACTGCACTTTTATCGGGAGGGGGTAAACCGAAAACGATGTCGCCTTAGGGGAGAGGATCCCCAAGAAACGACGCAAGGCGATTTTGGGGGAGGGGCTCCGAAAAATCGGGATTTTGAATGACGTCGTTTATGGACGGCTCCTTAACGCCAAAACAGCTTACTAAACCGAATCATCGATCAACTTTTTCGATTTTTTCAGATCAATTTTTCAGGTCAACATCGATTTTTCTCTACTTTTATTGTCCAATTTAGTATTGGGTATTGGGGGGTAAAAACCCCAATACCCAATACCCAATACCCAATACCTGGAAAACACCCCAATACACCCAATACCCAATACCCAATACCCAATACCAGTTCGCACTCTAGGTAGGGGTACCATATTTCATGGTACTGTACCACCACAATCAACGAACATCGGGGTACCATGGTGCCACTAGCCTAGGTACCGGTAGCATATATGGTACCAGCACCTTGTATGGTACCAGTATCATAAACGGCGTTCAGTGTCAGGCTGTATATGCTATCAGTACCATGTTAGTGCACAGAGCCGACCGTGGGGATACGATATAGTATACAATTTATATGACTAGTACCTATCAGGTGCCAGTCCACATAGTTATTGTAGAATAAACTCCCCTTACTCTCTTGGACCCTTTACCCTCATCGTCACATCACATGGTACCCCTAGTCTAGGTACCAGCACCATATATGGTAGTGGTACCTTATATGGCACCGATACCTAATGCCCTTAAGTGCCTGTACACACCGTCATATCGCTGGTTGCAGATGTAATCACTGAACTCCATCAAGCCCCCCATCATGTCCTCAATCATATCCGTTGCAAATCCTTTGCACGACCTCGTGCAGTTGTCAAGTCCATCAAAAAGTCTGCAGTGGGTAAAGTGGCATCAGAAGAAGAATAATGCGTAAAGACTTACAGACACAACTCGTCCAGCAGGTCTTTATCGAAGTAGTTCAGACTGAGACCTTTGATCAACTTGTCACCGCTCGTGCTGCTTCTGTTAAAGTTCATAAACATTCCGGTTAGCTCTTTAGCGGGGCTTTTGGATGACGTCATCATGTTGTTTGTGCACTGAGCCATGCACATGGCTCCTCCTCCAAACATTTCATTGAAACCTGGTCGCCTCGGCTCTGTTGGCTCTCGTGAAGCTTCTGTAAATACCGACACAGTTCATTTCATAAGACAGTCAGACGCCATATTACAGTCAGGCACTTAACGCCGTTTATGGTACCGTCACCTTATATGGTACCGGCACCATATATGGTACCCCTACACCCATGGATGGCCATGGGTGCCGGTACCATATATGGTACCCCTACCCATGGATGGCCATGGGTGCCGGTACCATTTATGGCACCGGCGCCATATATGGTGTCGGTACCATAAACGGCGTAAAGTGCCTGACTGTATAAGGTATCGGTACGTAGCCTCTGACTTTGGAAATGCCTAAATCCTTAGCTTTCGACCATGGAAATTCAATGTTTCTACTTTGCAAAACGTTTTCAGGAAATATCGAATAAATACAGGTATACTGGTATTCTTCAAATATCTACCCAAACTGAACCGATTCTGGAATATTGTATACCCAAACAACGGCAACCTCTATATTGCCCAAACGTGGGGTAACGTATATGATACCGCACCTTATATGGTACCGATGCGTTATATGGCATCAAAAGCGCCTGACAGTAATAAATTACAGAAAGAAAAGAAGTTATACCTTCAATGGGCATTGGCTCATCAACAACCACTGGTAACTCCTCAACAGGCTCATCAACAACTGGTCTTTCAAAGTTTCCAGCAGCGACAGCATTGCATTTTGGTCCGTTGAACATAGAAGTCATGTCGATTACTTTGGTGGGCATCATGCCGCTGTCAGCCAGTTTGCTGAACATGGATTTGCTTGCCTTCATGCTGCGCTGGAAAAGCGCCTCGAAAAGCTCGCCGGCCTGTTCAGTGTCACAGCGATCTTGCAGAATCGGTCGCTGACACGAAGCCAGACAACTTGTGATGCTGAAATTGGAATTACGACTTACGTAAGTCCGCTACTTACCGCCATTGAAGGAAGGCAATGCTGCCATATCAGATACTGTTACCGTATATGGTGCCTATGGTGGGGGTTACAATGATACTGGTACATTATATGGTGCCCCAACGTTCAGACGCTGCGGTGATACCATATACGGTACCCCTATCTTGAAGCACTTGTCCAGAGCCTCATGACATTTGGTACATACCACTCCGTTCAAATTCTGCACACACACCATGGCACCAGTACCTTATACAGACATTACCGAAACCTTATACGGGTTTAAGTGCCTGACTGCACAATGTACTCAGATGCATAGGAAATCAAGAAAGCTACCCGCAAAGCTTCTCCATGATGCTGCTGACAAGTTTGCTGATGTCAGGCATGCGTCCAGGGTTCTGCATGGCTGTTTGCATAATAGTTTGAAAGAAGGAATCGGCTCCACATTCGCGTCCACATGTAGTTGCTATCTCACTGGAACTGCTCGTGTAACAAGGAGATGCAGCAATGAAGTCTTAAACGGCCACTCTTCTCATAACATCTGTCAAGCTTGGCAGAAAACAAAAATACCGTCATAACGCTCTTCACACATAAATTTGCCAAGGTCAGTTAACTCCTCCAGCATATTCTGCATAATTTCTGAGGCAAAACCAGGACACGTCTCTGTGCACTTTTTCATACCAGAAACCACACTAAAACAAGTGATATGTTAATATGTGAATTTAAGTTATTTATAAATAAATCGTACGCGCAACTGGCATCTATCGTCTCTTTATCAAAGTAATTCATTGTCAATGCCCTCAGTATGACCGCTCCATTGATTTTGGATGGGTTCTTTTTAAACATTTCGGTCAGTTTGTTAAAGCCTCCGCCAGAAGCTTTCATCAGATTTTTGGTGCATGATGACAAGCAGGCGGTGCCGTCAATATATTCTGGAGAGGATGAGTTACCTGCAATGGAATTCACAAACTTGTTTCTTCGTAAGATGCATTGCATAATCTGATTGATAAAAAAAGTTTTTTAGAATATCTTCCAGAAAAATAAGCTTTCTCGGGAGCAGTATTTAGTTTAGTTTCCTTTGATGAAATGCTTGAAAAATCTGGATGCAGACAGGACGTAGGGGCGGTCAATAAACAACGTCGGTTTCGGTTTAATCCCTCCAATAAAAGTACAGCGCATACAGTACTGTCATGTTTTCTTGTTGCCATACTGTACAATCAATTGAATACAACTGTAGATCCCTACAACCCCTCCGGGAAGCTTTTCTGTATGTAGGAACCTTTGACAGAATGTGCATAAATCAAAAATAATACAATCAAAGTTCCCAATTCCGAAAAAAAGCGACGCAGCTTTTTGCAAACCGCTTCCCTCATGGTGCGTCGTCTATCGTCGCTTTTCAACCGACCTCCCCTCCCCCTCTGGAACGACGTCGTTTAGGGACGGTGCCAAAGTGAACATGTGGAAGTGATGCATGCAAGGCACGGGACTGGACCGATAATTATAAACTGTAATCAGCACCTTTACTGATGGGCCGCAGTCGAATGGCTTGAACCTTGTGAAATCCAGTGTTTTGCCATTTCCCATCCACGAGTGCATTGCATTGGTCAGGGAACATAATTCCCAGACCTTGTTTGGTCAACATATCTTTCAGGATCTTAATAGTCTTTGAGGCGTAGCCACCCAATAGTTCAGCGGTTTGGTTGTTGTCACACGTCTCCTCGATTACTGTGAAGCTGCAGTGCACTACACACGACATGTAGCTGGAATGTACAAGAGATACTATCATCAGTGTACAAAAGCACAGAAGCAAACATTCACCTGCACATGCTTCCCATGCTCTTCAACACTCCTGCAAAGTTTCCTGACTTCATGTGACGCTTCATCACACTCTCTTCTTCTTCTATGTAACTCGGGTCTCCGCATTGCAAGAAACAACGACCGGACTGATCGGTCTTCTCCAGGGCCTTCAGACACGGAACCTGCTCCACTATGTCTGCAAAGGAGAAAACCATGCACCTTCAGTTCTGACAGAAGTAGGAAGAAAAAGATAAGATAAGTTAAATTTCGATGTACAAAAACTAAATTTAACAATTGGAATGCCGTTTTATGATGCGTCTTTCAAGTTTAAACAGAATTTTCTCGTTCCGGTTGGCAAGTAAGATGATCTCTTCTCTCTACCCGTTTCAAAACTGCTCTGCAGAAAGCCAAACTAACCGTCAATGTGATCTTTGCAGAAGAAATTGATAATCAACAAAGCTGAAACCGCTTCGTAATCGTCGCTGAAATCGCCGCAAGCATCTGCACAGGCGACTGCCTCAGGGCGGGACCTAGAAATTCACTATAAACACTAGTTTACAGCTTTTAAATCTGATAGATCTCAAACTGACTGGCACATCTGACGGAACCGCTCTACGCTAAAGACAGACATGTTGAACAGATTCAGAGAGGTGTCGTCCGAATCTTCCATCAAGTCCCACTGCGCGCGCATCTCTGCTACACACTTGAGGGCACAACGCCCCGCCTCAGAGAGCTCCTCTGATTGGCTGAAAGTTATTATCGATTGCAAACGGCCAACCAGAGCTGTGTTGTGTTTTACCTTCCTTGGCCAGCAAGTGACATCACATTACGTTTGACCCGGCCAAGATTGGTGGCCGTGGCAAGAAAACTGTCAGCTGAAACAGAGACAAACCGGTTCGTTAAATCAAGAACCGACGTATCTTTGGGCTATGGAAGAATTTTATTTGCGGACGCCCTTCTGACAGAAACTGCAGAAATTAATGGTACGCCGTTCGCCATACTGTTATTTTACTATAGTATAGTAAAACAAAAATTAGTAATACTAGTGGTATTTTACTAGTAGTAAAATAATAGTAAAAAGTAAAATTAAGAGCCAATAGTAAAGTAAAAATTAAATTAAATTACCAAAGGCCGCCAATAGTAAAATGGAAATTTTACTACCATTTTACTAGTTTTTGGTGAATTCCAGCCAAATTCTTGATCAATTTTGCAATAAAAGATGTGTGGGTCCAGTTTTCTCGGTCAAATTTCACACATTTTTGTGTCTACTGTTCTGGAGAACTTCATATCATGATCAAATTTAGCAACTATTTGGACCAACATCAATTATTCACAATACCTTGACATCATTGATTCAAAATTCCACGTTATGACTAGTAAAATCGTAGTAAAATAGTAGTAAAATTAGTAGAATTATTAGTAAAACAAAAATTAGTAAAATCGGTGCTGCCTGGTAGTAAAATAAAAATTAAAATTTAATTGACAGGCTCAATTCATAGTAAATTTAGTAAATAGTAAAATAAAAATCCACTAGTAAAATAACAGTAGTTCGCCACTACAATGCAAAAATAGCGCAAGAAACCTGGGCTCAAAATTAACACACTTTTAGTCATTTTTGCATTTTTTTCGGCCGAAATTGAAAAAAAATGAGGCCAACGAACAATTAATCAATGTGGTTGCTTCACAGAAGATTGAGGGGAGAGGAGAGTTGAAAATTTTCAAGAGGCCCGGTTGGGTCACTGCTCGACAATTGAGAGAAAGATTCAAACATTATGCTTTAGAAACGCATTTCGTCGAAGGCATTCTGAGTATAAATCAGACAGTTTTAGTACATACAGTACTGTAATTTATTCTTTCTTTTAGTTTGTTAATCCTACCTTACCACGAAGGTGTGTGTTGTACCCCCTTACACCCCTAGAGATGCTAGCTATGTACTGCTTATATGCAGTAAAAAAAAGCTTAAAAACAGCAAAATATTTAGAAAATTACCTTAACTAAAATTTCGAATTCACGCGCACAGAAAATCGCCTTTAGTTACCTTACCAATACTCTATTCTCTACCGGACTGGCAATCCATTAGGCAAAAATCTAAAAGGCGCGGCAGAGCGTCGTGATATAGTGCCAGTGCCATCGGACTGGCAAAGTATAAAAGTAAAATCAAAGTTATCGGACAGAGGAGTGTGCGTAGACAGACGTACTGTATCTACAGTAATACGTAGCAGTACGTACCGGATAGCAGAGCTGCGAAGCAGAAGAAGACGTAAGATGGCGTCATCGTTGGAACAGTACACACGGCCAACTGGGAGCGGTTTGTACAGTCCTGCCACTAAGTAAAGAGCCCACCAGAAACAAGTTGGAACTTGAATTTTGTCGGGTGGCATTTTTTGCGCACAGGCATCACGCGAAGGCAGCCGGCACGTCAATTGAAACCTGTTTTTCGCAAATTTAATTACGCTCGCTGCCGAAAACTCGTCTCGATAGAAATCGCAAAATCAGAAGGTCAACATTTTCTTCTACGTAACATTCTCTGAATCTATATTTGGTTGGGTGGACGATTTTAGCAGAAAGCCATTAAAACTAAATAGACTGAGAGACATTCGAAGAACGCGCCAGTTGTTCGTCGGTTCAGTTCTGTGGGTTTTGGCCTTGGATCAGAGTCCAAAATTTCAAACACTTCCGAAACACCTGGAAGGAAACTCGTTTTCGAGCACAAGATCAGCAATAAGGTTATTAAAAATTGCAATTTTGGGCTAAAAATCGTCAAAAATCTGTAATTTTGGCTCAACAACAGCTAAATAGTGCTGTTTTGCAGGCGATTTTAGTGAAAATCTGAAATTGTTAAAAATTGCGAAAATTTTCTGAAAAATTTTTGATGGAAAAATCGTCTCTCCGGCGAGGGCGACCAAGTAAATGTGACCTACCGGTCCAGTGCTCTAACCACTAACTAAGCTACACGCGATGCCAGACCACCTTAAACTCAGTATTTGAGAAGCAACAGGGTGTCACAAAAATGACAACATTTTTTGCTCCATTTCCGCAAACTGTGACCAAGTCGGCTGAAATTTGGAATATCTGTGCCCAAATTGTGGGAATTTTGCGTGTTAATGTTTGGTGCATCAGGCTCAGCCCAATCCCGAGAAATAAAAGAATATGTGAAAATTTAGTTAATTACAGAAGTAGCGTTAAAATTAAAAATAGAAACGTGTCATTTTTGCTGTTATTTCCGCAATATGACCTGAAATTTAGGAAATGTCTGCTAAGCTGACAAACATTTTATGTGGCAAACTTTCGTGCATGCAGAATGATCCTGTCTTGCTGATGATGAGCCCGGACCACCAAGCCTGATTTTCAGGTCCAGAGCTTACCGGGTGAAACCTGGAAATCCCAGTCAATGAGTGGATCAGTTTCCTAGCAGATGTGACCGTGTCAAAGTCCCTATGTATGGAAATTGTGAAGCTATGTTTGGCGTTCAATCGCTGTTTATCTCCTCAAACAGTACGTTGAGGACTCTTGTAGTGAGATCTGGATAGTGATACATCTTCTGCTTGAACCTGATATGACTGAAGAGGTTGACTACGTATGTGATGCTGTTTTAGGTACAGGGGTGCCAATAACTTGCAGTTAAAAAGTATAGGTTTTTTCACTGAGTCAATACAGAGTAGAAAGACAAGATAAAAAGCACTTTTGGACATTAACGGGCAATTTAACAATAACGCTTACAAAACGCGCACTGCAATAAAGATTGGCTACCCGAAAGGGTAACTGTTACACGCTGACATATCAAACCAAAACTATAATTGAGAACATGAGGTTTATCCTGAAGATCTGTATTTTCCAATCTGCTCACTTAATTAAACAGATGTTCTGGAAAATCCTCACTTCTCACGACTGTGTCCATATCCTCACTCAACGCATGAAATTTTAACCATAAAATAAAACATTGTTCTGCATACGTTGCCCAAATTTCAGGTCATTTGGCATTCATTCGCGGAAAACACAGCAAACAGAAAAGTTTCCATTTTCACGCTAAAATTACCAAATTCAACATTTTTTTAAGAGTCAGTCTCTGAACCGATCGAGTCTTGGTCCTTTGCCATATTCAGACCCCAAAAATGAAACTTTGGCGTGGAGGGTTCAAAGTTGGAAGACTAATACGTATGGATAGGTTATATAACCACCGCAAAGGATATCCCGATTTGACGCTCCACGCTCGAGATACGGCCTTCTGAAAATCGGTCTGCTTAACTATGGGACCAAAATTTCAAAATCGAATTTCTAGCGCAATAATCAGTGTTGGGACTTAAAAATTGGGGGCATAGGGTAACTTTTAGAGTACTTTCAGAATCAACGGTCGAATTCCATTTTCAATGAAAAAAAAATTTTTCGACCCCCTTTGGAGCCCCCTAGCTCGTCTGGAACCCCCCTACACCGTTTTTTTTATTTCAGAATATTGTAGCGCTATCAATTCCCTACAGTTTGGTATAAGCCACATTGGCTGAACCGTGGAAGAAAGTGGTGAAATATGGCTTCAAATTTGAAAAATCCTCAAATTTTTAGTTACTCAAAACTAAAAATTTGAGGATTTTTCAAATTTGAAGCCATATTTCACCACTTTCTTCCACGGGTCAGAAAATGTGGCTTATACTAAACTGTAGGGAATTGATAGCGCTACAATATTCTGAAATAAAAAAAACGGTGTAGGGGGGTTCCAGACGAGCTAGGGGGCTCCAAAGGGGGTCGAAAAAAAATTTTTTCATTGAAAATGGAATTCGACCGTTGATTCTGAAAGTACTCTAAAAGTTACCCTAAACCCCCAATTTTTAAGTCCCAATACTGATTAGTGCGCTAGAAATTCGATTTTGAAATTTTGGTCCCATAGTTAAGCGGACCGATTTTCAGAAGGCCGCATCTCGAGCGTGGAGCGTCGAATCGGGATATCCTTTGCGGTGGTTATACAACCTATCCATACGTATTAGTCCTCCAACTTTTAGCCCTCCACGCCAAAGTTTCATTTTTGGGTCTGACTGAATACTGAAACTCGATTGGCCCAGAGACTGACTCTTAATTTCACATATTTTTAATATCTCAGGACCCGGTCAAGCCTGATGCACCAAACGTTAACAAACACAATTCCCACTATTTGGGCACATTCCAAATTTCAACCAACTTGGTCAAAGTTTGTGGAAATGGCAGCAAAAATAAATGTTGTCATTATTTGGGACACCCTGTAGGTCGGATGTGAGGTACCCCCTGTTACATGTACGAATCGTTCGGCGGCATTCTAGGTACGAGGGTTGTTCATGTGGCCGGCACAGTTGGTGTAGTGGTTCAGTTAGGCCGCATAGCCACTGCGCGCGTGCTCGTGCGCTCATCCTCTCGGCGCGGCAAGTTTCTTGGAGCAAAGAGTTGGTCGTCGGCGCAAAGCTCCACCCAGGCCACCGAACGAAAACTGGTGACAGCGAGTAGGTAAATAGGAACCGACTGGATCTGCCGTTGCACCGAAGCCGCTCCACAAAGCCTGCCGCGTTGGAGAAGGAGATCAATGACGTCGGAGCTGTCTGAGAAACCAACTATGCTGGGAGCCCTCTGGCGTATGGGACACCAACGGTCGTCGGATGCTGACAGCACCATGACGTCAACACGTCATGATGCTGTCATCTAGTGACCGGCACCCAGCAGCATGGCTAGGAGTGGCTGTCAGTGAAAGAAGGGCAACGTCCGAAATGATGAGTCACGGGGGTCGCGAAATGAACCACGTGTCTGATCGTACTAGGTCGTAAGGGAGGATACGCACATCAGATCGGATCGGATCGGATCGAGGGCTAATGTGAAAATTAGAAGGTTCCAATAAATCTGCTCACAGTTAGTATGTGAATGGGAATTTTAGATCAAAATCGTGAAGGAGTGAGATTGAAAGGTTTGTCAGTCAATTGCTTGTTGGGTATCGCAATTTTTTCCCTGTTTTATGCACAAAAATGTTGCTGAAAACCTGCTTTTGGACACGATAATAGGTTGCTGAACCTCCTGGGGCTAGTGCTGAAACCCAATTTCCGACCTCGGTACACAGAAAAACTAGCTACAAAAAAGAAAGATTATTAGGAGTCGGATCCATTTTTATTCAAGGCAATACAGGACAATAATAGTTTTAGACGTCAAGTGATCCGCCGAAGGGGGAGGGGGGTTGGGGGGTCGGGCGCCCGCCGGGGGGGGGGTGGGCTAAGCCAAAATTTTGGTAGGGGGTTGGGATCAAAAATCGAAACAAACGATCAGAAATAGAAAAATCGCCAAAAATCGCTAATTTGAGCTGAAATACAGCTAAAAAGTGCTGTTTTGCAGGCGATTTTTGCAATTTTTCTGACTGAAATTGTAAAAAATTGCAAAAATTTGCTCAAAAATTTACTTGCCAGAAAAATCGGAGGGGCGGTCGGCGAAATCGTCTCGGGGGTCCCCATCCGGGGGGGTCTGGCCTAAGTCGGGTGGGGGGCAGACCCCCATACCCCTGTTACATGTATGGGTTGTAGGGAAGTCTGGAAACTTTCGCTAAATGAGTGCGACAAAAAACAGTTTCGCTTCAGTTAGTTGATAATTTGGTTAGTAGTTGATTGACAAAGAGTCGTATTTCACGTGAGAAACAAACAGCAGATAGCAGTTTCAACAAAACACAGAATTAGAAGGTATAAGTAAAAGACAGCAACCTACACTAGGTTTTTCCGTCAATAAGCCCATGGGCGTCTATTTAGTTTTAGCATTTTTTCACAAAATTAATTCTAATCTAAAAAAGCACCCATGGGCGGCTATTTGGAAAGTACTGTACGTGGGTGTTTATTTGGAATTGGCAACTGCTTTCTGGATCAGCGCTGCCTCTATGTGATTTGAATTTTTTACACTGATTTATCAACAAAAAGTGATACTATCGTGATTCTATACTGAAACTCGTGCTTTTAGCCCCGATTTTTGAGGTTTTAACCTATTTTCATCATATTTTTATCTTTTCCAGATCAAAATTTTTATCTAAATAACTACCCATGGGTGTAACGCCCAGGGGACCACTATTTGGGGGCTTTTATACGAAAAAACCAGGTACCTACGTATTGACGTAGTTGGATGTATTGTACGTATATTTTAACATGCGTTTCAATGTTCAGTATGTAAATGGATGGACCTAAATAGCGTTTTTCATTGACAAAAGTTTGCAATTTCTAAACGGGTGCACTAAGAGTCTGCAAAAAATCACACAATTTTCTGCCAACCAAATCCAGTTTGGCCCAGTTTCCGATGTATGTAGGTGTCAAGTAAAGACTGCTCTTGCCTCAGGACAATTTAAGGCAGACAGAGTGGGAAGCTCAGTCAGGAAATCTTATAAAACTTGTCGAACTCAGCCATTGTGTAATTGTAACTGCCTTATAGGATCAGATGGTTTTCTCTGATATGCCTCTTAGTGGGCCGCAGAACTTGGAATAGAAACAGGCCCGCCCACCAGAATACAATCATAGAAAAGAGACCGTTTTTGCTGCCGAAACCAGTCTAAACGAATTGTAAACAGACCCGAGATAGACGGTTAGGATTGGCAATGACAAAACTCTGTTTACCCTATTTTATACTTGTCACACTTCAATGGACATTTGTTCGTAAGTTGTGTGTCTGTAGAAAAGCCAACAGCCTGATCGAATTTGCTTTTAGACTGCTGCATTTCCGGCGCACCGGGTGGTGTCAACTTCCGACCTACCGTAACTCAGATGTACACATATGTACTCGGAAATCGTGTTAGGACCGTCGGAACTATTTCCTACAGTATACAGGGCTGCTTCCATGATAGAACTATACATACTAAACATACTTTTTGTAGGCACGCACTCCAGTGCTGCTATTTCAAATGCTAGACAGCTGAACTGTGCAGAGTTCGGTCCTGACTGTTACTGGCATAATGCCAGGAATGCTGAGGCCAACCAAGTTCAGTGGGTAAAAGGAGAAGGGGCGCCAGATTTGAACAAATTACGAGAAGGAACCGGGACCAACAGCATGCCGAGTCAGTTACATAATTGCTTAGCAGCTGCGTCCGATTAGAGATAAAGATAACAAAATGCCATAACAATCGCTGAAACATTACCACAACGGGTTTACGTTATTATCCACTGGAAACTAAGATTATGCTGAAAACTATTTATCAAACATCTGAAGCATGACCTCAACGGGTTGTTGACCTTAGCCACTAAAAAATCAACGCACTTACCAAAACAGTAAAACATAAACAAAACGGGTTTACGGATACCAACTTCAGACGGACGCTATGCACTGCTGGGCGTAATCGGCAATCCAAACGCAGTGGGAGTGTTGTCAAGCGCGCAGATAAAGTGTCAAAAACGGGACGGAATCGTTCGATTCCGACATTGGACCAGTCCTGAGGTCTATCTGTTGGTCTGCGTCAAGATGGTCGGCGAATCAGAGTACGACTCCTGCAGCCAACCAATCAACAACGATCCGGGACCCGCCAAGGTGGCAATTGACGGACCGATTCGAAAGCCGTTCGAGGTGGAGAAATTGGTTCGACAAATCAACAACACAATTCGTAGACCGATTGCAGATTCACATCAGAGCCGAGAACTTTGTCTACAGTCGCAGCGGACATCAAGGCGGCTATGCTATAGTAGATGACATAGAATTCGACGCCAAACTCTGCAATTCTGCCCGTAAATAGAGAGATTTATCTTAGATAATTTGTTGTTAGAGCTATAATAAATGGTTTAGAGAGAGACATGCGAGAAATCGACGACGATGACTATTACGAAGACACTGATGACAGTTACGAGGTGAGCAACGGTCGCAGGAGAAACAGAGGCAGGAACAGAAGGAGAAATAAGAACCAGAGACGCAGAGAGCGCGAGCGACAGCAATGGAAACAGTGGAAAGTGAGCCTCTGATCACTTTCTGTACCCTAAAATCGATACGTTCTCTGTGAAACAGATGAGATCAGCGTTTCAGACCAAAATATGAACAAATTTTTTTAGCGAGAAGAAAGACGTCGGTTGAGACAGAGAATGCGGAGACGTTACAACAACAGAAACGAGGGCAGAGGTGGCGGCGGCAGTCAGTGGAGGCGAGTGGAGATTGACTATGACTCGGACACTGCCCGAAGACACAGAAACTGGGTACCACTTGTTTGCTCTATCTTAGAATTTTTATTTTGTGCATTGAAACCTGGACAAATAGTCGCTTTTGCGCTTTTAGCACCGAAGAAACAATTTTGGACGGAGGTCGGGTGGAGCTCGAGGTGAATTTGATAGAATCACCTACAACAGTGACGAGAGAAAGGACAGGCCTGTTCATGTTCATGTTGTAAGTTTCTCTTTTGTCTGTTTAAAACATCGGCATGGCCTGCACTTTTCTAGCATTCCAACGGCCGACGCAAGAACTCACGGTCTCCACGACGGCGATCTTCTTCATCTAGTGAGGAAAGCCACAGTCACAGCAGATCTAGAGAAATCAATTTCGACCTGCACAACCTTCCGCGTGGAGTGGTAATGTTGCGCCGATTAGTATTAGAAAGAAAATATCGATTTTTCAGCCTCCTCCGCCTAAACAGCGCTCTGGAGCCAGATGGTGGTTTTGGAAGCGGCGCTACGGTGCTAGAGTTGGTCTAAATTGATACTCGTTTTTACTTGTGACCAAAAGTACAGCTTTCTTTGCATACACAAGTGCTTTCACGTCTAGTATTTTGAATAATAAAATTCTGTCTTCCTAGTGACAGTATTTTCGGAGCTCAATGCACTGTTCGTAGGTTCTGAAGTTGTTATCGACCCCCATGCAACCCGAGTAGGTGAACATTTCGCAGTCGCCGGCAAAACGGTTGTACCAGAAACGCGGAATAGCTCCTTGACAACCGCCTATCACTTTTCCTTGCTTGCAAATCCAGTCTGTAACTCAGGTTTCCTTCTTCCCTATCACATCGCATTACAACCAAACTTACTATCCTTGGGACAGCAAACCCTGTTACTGCATGAGTGGCTGTTCTGAGGACAATCCGAGTTTGTTGAACATTGTTGGATGTAGCCGCCTGGTTTCTTGAGCGGCGTGCCTCTCGGACACAGCGCTGAATAGTATATTATTTTCTTTCACACAACATACAATTCACTCATTGCAGTGTACCTCGCTCACAGAAACTTTCACAATCTTGGCTGGTGTAAAAATTGTTGTAGTTGCCACCTGCTCCGAGATAGGTGAAACTGCGACACCTGCGTGTTGACGGGTCGAAATACCAACGGTACATGGAAGTGGCTGCGGTCAGTGGCTGGAACCCTTTGTCCGGTGACCGACTGCCTGACTGCCTTCCTCCACTGGCAGAACAAATGAACTCTGCAAGTCAGCAGGTGAGGCAAATTTGCGGTTTATGTTTGTTCTATTTCACCAACAGTAGGACAGCAGTTTGTATCTTCCGAGCCGCTGCATTCAAAGTTAGTGCTACATCCGTTGGCCCAACAGGTCTTTGGCTTGTGTTCTCTGATGTCACTGCCCGGGCCTTGGTATTCTGGACTTGCTCGAGCACAAACTAATACAGTTAGTCAGACACCGGAGTTTTATAAGAAGACAGCTAAACTGAACCAGTATTGCAGTAAGATTGACAGTGTTCTTGAGTAGCAAAGTTGTTGGCGTTGGTGTTAGCCAATGAAACGTCTCCGTCCCTCCAGGTGAAGCTCTGACAACTTGCACTTACTGAATTGTAGTAATAGCGAGTGCGCGCCTTGCCCGTGTATCCTCCAGTCATCATAGGCATGCTGCACACAAAGGCTGAAAAATAACTTGTTTTAATAGAAAATGACCTATGAAAACGACCTTTATTTGGACAACAAACTCCTTGGCCAGCCGTCGGTCCTTCTATGCAGTCGTACAAATCTCCCACAAACTCTCCGTTGGCGAAACAGGCTTCTCCCGCCTTTTTCACGCTGGACCCTGGTTTGCACTGGACAACTTTGCCTTTTTCTTGCAGTACAAGTTTAGTGCTCTCTGCAGCGTTCAAGCGCAGACTTGGCAAGGCACAAGCTCCTTGAGAGATTTTCACTCCTAGGTTGATACCAAGATTACTGGCTCCAACAAGACAACAAACAGAGCCAGACCATCAGAGCCGACATCAGCTACGCAGACAAAACCATCTGACGTTTGAGCTGCTTTGAAATTGGTCTCGCATTTGCATACTCCCCTGACACAACGAGTGTTCGGCCAGGCTGCCTGACACTGGGCTTCGTATTGACAGCCGTGTTCCCCTGGGTTCACTTCTAAACATCACTGTTAGGATATTTTTGCATAAAACACTTACTGGAGTAGCAGTATTTTCCGATTTGAACGCTTTGCGAAGTGCACAAACAGGTTCCAGCATAACAGTACATGCTGGCCACGCCACAGTCTGTGTTTTGCCAGCACCATCGCCCTACGTATGACGCTGAACAGTAAGCTGACAAGGCAAGACACAGAAGCAAAATTGAGGCAACAGACATGATCTCCAACCAGTATAGGTAGGCAGGCAGTAAATTCAGGCATCAGTAAACAAACCTGAAGGGTTGGGTGCTTTTCACTTGCATAGGCAATCAGATGTAAACAGACTTGGTTTCCCAGCTGTGCCACATGTTCCTCCATAAGTTGTGACGTATTTTCAATTTAGTCAAAGATTTTTAAGGCTAGCCAGCATTTTTACATGCATGTAGCTTGTTGCTACAATTTTGCCTCCTAAAATAGCGTCAAACTGTTTCGATTATTTTTAAATTTCAGTTCAATTTTGATGTTTAAGTAGTAATACACTTTGTATTTTCCTTCTAGCAGTACACATTGGTGTGTTCTAAAGTTTTTGGAGACCTAAATTTCTTCACACTTTGAGCGATTTCTTGTGCTTGTTTGAAGTCTCAAATAGAAATGCATCCAAAAGAAATTTGAAACAGTAAGTGAAAGCACAGGGCATCATCTAGATTATTCCGAATCTCTTAGGTTGGCCTTCCCGATGTTCGGAAAAGTCGGTAAAAAATAAGTAAAAATACTACTAGAGCTGTTGATTTTATGCTCTGATTAGAATTTCTTATAAATGTGCTTCTGTTCAACGCAAAGCACCTAGCCTCTTGATAATCCTACACACACCCTTGAAAATCCTGGCTTCCGCATACCACATCGATAAGCCGGTAAATTTGTCAAGTTTTAGGAGTAGCGCTCTGAGCGATTGTCATTTTTTCTTAGCGCAAAATCGTGTGTCTGCTTTGGAGTGCCAATTCGCTTTTTCTCCACAAATATATGTTATCGGCTCCGTTAAGCTTAGTGTGCACATTTTCTGATGGAACAATGTCTACGTCTTGCTTGTAATCAGTTCCAAAAGTTTCTCAGCTGCTGTAACATGCTCGGTTACTTCAGCAGTATAATCTCATTAGCCCCCAGCATCAGGAATCAGTTTAATTATGAAGTTTAACGGAATCGTTTTTGTTCATTGCCGAAATCTGTTTTGAGTTTGCGGGCAAATATCTCAGCAACTAAAGTCGTTATCCTGATACAAAGTTTATCAATCTTTCAAGAATTTATTAATCTTTCATTTAAAAGAGATTCATTTAAATCGGTTGTTGAGTTTTACGGCTGCTACAGTAAAAATCTACGGGGTTGTTTTTCTGACGGACCCTGTCCTGTATATTGTTCTGTATGCTGTAGGCAGTACGAGTGGAACAATATTTTGCCACTAAAGGCATATTGGAACGGGCAGAAATTGTGTACTTTATTGACAGACTATCAAACTACAAGCTAAGTGATTGTCAAATGGGTTTAGATTGGACTGCAGCAAGATATTATTGAACGCAGTCGCCGCGGTAGGCCATAAATTAGTCAACTATAACGGCTTCGAACTTGGAACGCGTCGATAACAGCCTGTTCCACTATGTCCCTCCTGGCCGATTATCTGCTTCTAAGCTTAACGTCGTTTTCTTGGATTCTCTACCTGCTTCTTCTGATTATGCTAATAAAGTTACGTCAGAAAGAACCGTTCAACTCGTCCTTCTTTGCAATTTGCATCGACGATGGCCTTGGAAGTGTGGTGTCGATCTTGGTCCGATACCTGGGCGTCTTTCTACCGCTTCGAGGCTGGCTTCCAATCGGAATCTGTCTCCATCACACTGATCTGTGGGGCAGAGCGGTGCAAATGACCCAATATGGCCTGTTTTTCTCGCAGTACTCCGACGCACTCCTGATTGCATTCAATCGGTTTTGTGCTGTTGCTTGGCCGTTTTCCTACGATCAGGTGCCACTGAATCAAATAACAAAGCGTGCTTTGATTTTTGTAGCAGAAAAAACGTGCAGAATGTACGGTAGTGTGTGCTGCTGGCAAATTGAATCAGGAAGTTCAGTTATTACTCGAAAGCAGCAGAAATCAGAATTTTGGACCAAAATCGTCAAAATAGAGACCGCCATGTACTCTGAGATACAGCTAAAAATAAGCAGTTTTACTGGAAATGCTTCACAACTCTGGTGTTTACAAGGAAGTGACAAAATAATTGGCCCAAACGTTTGCTAGAAAACTAATTTTTAACCGTACATTCCGCGGACCTACTGGTATTCCTTGCAGATTCCTATAATCTTTGTATGCTTTTCTCGATTAGATGCAGGGCGTCCAAAAACGGGAATTTACTTCCAGCTTTAGTAAGAGCAGAGAAATCTTTAGCTTCCGTCTCGAGGTCGGAACCCGAGAAGAGGGGCCAAGCACACTTGCAGGCATTCTCTCAAGTGACTTGAAGCCATTTTGTCATAGCTGTAGCCACTCGCACACTTGAGTTTTGCTTGGTGCCTCTTTTTCAAGTATTCCTGAAGTGTTGGTCTTCTTTCGTGTTCGTTGTTCTTCTTGAAGTGTTCGTGTTCTTTATCTCTTGAATAATGGTTACTGAAGGAACACTGAGCTTTCACCAAACTTAGCATTACTGTTGCTAAGTAAATTATAATTATAATTTTAATTATATTTTTTAGAACTTTACTAATGCAAGTAAATTATTTGGTAAGTAAATTATAATTTTAATTATATTAAAAGTGAATTTCTGCCTTAAGTAAATTTTAAGTATAATTTTAATTATATTTTTTTAGAAATTTACTAATACAAGTAAATTGTTTGGCAAGTAAATTATAATTAAATTATATTTCAAATAAATATACTTAGCAACAGTACTTAGCATAAACCTTTTTCGTTCAAAAGTTGCAGCAAAAAGCCCTGATAAAAGCATTAAAAAGTGAAAAAGAGAAGCAAATATGCAGTTGGACACAAACTTTGGAATACAAATAATGTTTGCGCTTACTAAGTCCTTTGCCTCAGCTCTTTGCGCTAGCCATACTGTAGACAGTTTTCCGCTAGTCACGGAAAATCAACAAAAATTTCACTAAGTCCATACCAGCCGTGAAAAAATCAGGCTATTTTGCTGACTATCGTAATTTTACTTATGTCAAGCAAGATACACTACATAAACTGATGATTTATCAAAGATAATTTCTTTTCAATTTTTCAATTTCTGCTGTGTCAATTTACAGAAAGAAGTGTGTGATTGAAAGCAAGTGTTCAAAATACAGTTGGTAGGTATACCTGAACCTGAACCTGAAACCTGGGTATTAACCTGAAAATTGTGAATCTGAACCTGAACCTGAACCTACTTGAAAATAAAAGTACTTACCTGACACCTACTAGGTCGGTACCTACTTTTCAGGTCTTTCTTGTCTTAAACTTTCCGTACAAGTAGCACCTGCTGTCAACATTTGAAATTGGTTAGATCAGATATTGCTAGACGCTCTACAGTTTTGTTCTTAAAAAATGGTATGCGTGGGAAGCTCTAATGCACATTATTTGCACCTACAATACGTGTACTGTAACTTAAAAATGAAGGCGATTATAGGGAAAAGCCCCATCCGGAAATTGCCTTTATGATTGCTTGTCTTCCTCTATGTCTAAGCCTAAGCTTTAGTTTGTTTGTTGAACGTAAGCTTAAACGTCAGCTAGTAGAACCATGGACCGTGGTCCATGGTAGAACTAAGCCTGAGCCTTAACTTAATGCCGAACTTAGAGTTTGAAATGAACGTTCGTAGAGTGCGTGGGGGTTTCCTACTACAAACGGCGATTGGTTCATCATACCGCAAAAATTGTCTTGCGTTTTTCTCGTTTTTGTCGAATTGTTGGTTTCTAAATTTCGATTGCTTTGAACATGGATCGTTTTCTTAAGAAAAGGAACAGGAGCGCTATTGATTTAGCTCATAGCCGAAAATTCATGTCTTTATTTGAAAGTACCTGAACCTGAACCTGACACCTGGGTACTTTTGAAAAATGTACCTGAACCTGAACCTGAACCTGAACCTGAACCTGAACCTGAACCTGAAATTGGATTTTAGAGAAACCTGAACCTGGACTTACCTGAAATTTGGTGGTACCTACCAACTGTAGTTCAAAAGCCATTTTGGATGACAGGAGAATGTTTGAGTGCTCCAACTTTGCTGAAACATTGCTTTCCACTAGCCTTTCACTATAGCGCACGCATTTAGGAATACGTGTAGGTTTTTTTAAAATTATTTCAGCTATTCCCACCTCACATCCCTGTGACAACCGGTATAATTTTTCAGCTGTGGGCACTGCGACGTCTGGTGATCATCCTAGCGCTCAAATGGTTTCTGTGTTTAGCAGCAGCCTTGCCTCTAGCTTTCCTCAAATATCGCTGTTTTACATTTGGGTTAAACGGTTCAGCTGCTACAATCTATTTTGTGAAGCTCAAGGACAAGCAGATTTTGTCGGTAAACAATTTAAACGCGTCCAACGGTGGTACTGTGCTCTAATTTCAGCTATACGACCATTCTACAGCCATCTTCGGCACTGTGTGCATTTTGTGCATAGTTTTGCTCTACATAGCATCGTTCATTCTGCTACCGAGAGAGAACGCAGCTGGTTCCGGGCGCGGTCATAGACTGGAAGTGAATTTGCTTTTGGCAGGCTGTTGTTTGTCGATTCCGATGGCAGTTTACCTAACTCTGCTCTGGCTGCTGGCCTTCAACATGAGGACGACCGTTTTTCGCTACTCTTTTCTCTTTGAAGTCTTTCTGGACGTTTTCTGCTGGAACGACGTCTATGTCTTGTTGACTGTTAGCGAAAAGACCAGGAAATATTTTTGGGCCTTTCTTACCGGAAGACTTTCGGCTCGAGAAGTTTCGTCAAACAGTCGCGAGGCCAGGACTGAATTGGCGCAGATTAAACTTTCTTAATTGGATGCTTTGGCTCGTAATTTAAAAAGTTCGGCTTTCAGGTATTTTGAAGAGGGGAGTCTACGTACAGTGTACATACAGTTTTAAGGTGCCTCATCGATTAATTGGCCCTTGGGCCATTTGCATTTCCTTTTCGTTTCTCTTTTCTTGTATTTACATTTGGATGTGTTCTTGAAGATATGTATTCACTTTGAAAGACCTGAACCTGTTGTTTCCTTAAAACTGTGTATGTTTCGGGCATACCGGAGATTTCCGCTTATAAGACCACCATAGTTAGAAGACCATGGTCTTTAAATAGGTTTTTGTTTCCAGTTATAAGACCATGGTCTTCAAATAGGTGGTCAGAAAACTTGGTTCATAGACACTCATTTTCCAGTTAAAAGACCATGGTCTTAGTTTAATTGACCGATTTTAGCACACAATTCACTGTTTTTAAAAGCTTCCATCGTGAGAAAACAAAGGCGGAAGTGCATAATATAGCTAAAACATTCTTCTGATTTTTGTTTTGAACGTAATACAGTACCTGCTATGCTTCAACACAACCTTTCTTTTTGTAATTTCAAGTAAAGTTTTACAAGTCAAACGTAAACTGGTCAGGCATGTCTGGAACAGCCATCTAGGTGAAAAACAAATTCAACTATTGGCCAAAAATCCTTTTTTGCAGTGAAATGACATTTTCCAGTTATAAGACCATGGTCTTCAAAAGGGCGCCAAAAAGTGACCATAAATTTGGGCATTTTCCAGTTATAAGACCAGGTCTTATAAGTGGAAAACTCCGGTACCTACACTCACCTAGACTAGAATAGATGCCCTTCCCCTCGACGGATGCCTTTCTACATTTAGGCCCTTTGTGACTGCTTGCTCATGTCCCTTTTCAGTTGCCAGCCATTGTAATTTGATATCCAATAGGATACTGACAAAACAGCTTCAAGCTGCAGATTTCATTATTGAAGCTTGATATAACAGCCTGACAGCGCCTTCTCATCGGTTGTTGCATTGAAAGTAGCAATGCTCTCTGTATCAGTGCTGTTTCGCGCAACACTAACGAGCTTTTCCTCTACTCTCTACTTGCTGCTTCTGATTACGATCATAAAATTCAAGAAGCAAGAGCCGTTCAACTCCTCTTTTTTCTCCCTTTGCATAGACGACGGAATCACCAATCTTCTCTCGATTTTTGTACATTACGTGGTAGTTTACGGACCTCAAGAGGGCTTGCTGCCGATAGAGTGGTGTCGGCGGAACTCGAATCTTTGGGGCCGCCTTTGGGACTATTTCAGTCATTCGCTCGAGTTCGCCCAATTCTCAGGCTCCCTGCTTCTGGCTGCCAACCGGTTTTGGGCCATAGCAAAGCCTTTCTCCTATCAGTTTGTACGTCGTTCAGGGTTTTGCTAAAATACCTGGAGTTACTTTTAGACCTGGAAATCCAAAAATCTGGCAGCTCTACTAGTCTCGAAATGGATCGTTTCGCTGTGTGTCACGTGTCCCGTTTTGGTAGCAGAGTACGACTGCTTCAAGCGACCAGGCTACAATCAGACTGGGGCTTACTACATTAGCATGACAAACGCTCGGCTGGACGCTGTAAGTTACAGTTTAGATTGGAAAAATGTCCATTGACATTCACCAAAATATTTCGTTTTTTGTTTTTTCATCGATTTGACTCAAATTTTCAGGATTACTTAACAAGGTAATGTATGGTGCCGGTACCATATAAGGTGCCAGTACCATATGAGGTGCCGGTAGCTTAGGTAGTGGTACCATATATGGTAACGGCACCATATATGGCACCGTCACCATATATGGTACCGGTGCCATATATGGTGCCCCCACGTTCGGGGCCTGTGGTGGTACCATATAGGGTACCGGTACCATATATGGTGCCGGAACTATGCATGGTACCGGCACCATACATGGTACCCCACCTTCGCGTTTTACCGGTACCGGTACCATATATGGTACCACTCTCTTCAGATTTCGTACCATATATGGTAGTGGTACCATTTATGGTACCGTCACCCATGGCCATGGGTAGGGGTACCATATATGGTGCCGGTACCATATATGGTACCACTACCCTCGGTACCGGTACCATATATGCTACCGACACCTTGTATGGTGTCGGTATCATAAACGGCGTTAAGTGCCTGACTGTCTTAAGGGGGAATCTGATTCTTAGATTTTTTGGCTATAAAAGCGACACTAGTTCAACTTTTTCGCACCAAACTTGCCCAATTCGTAGCCAGTTGCTGAAACTTTGAATCAAATCGATAAAGAAACGACCATGAACGAATCGTTTGAGTGAAGGTAAGCTAAGCGATATGCAAAACATTTTGACTTTGATCTACTGTACGTATTTCTGAACTGTATGGTGGGTGATTAGTAAAAAAATCCTTTTCAGACAGTTTGGCTGTACATGGCCGTCTACAGCTCTGTCTGCCTGGCAGGAGTAACAGCCCTGTACAGCGCAACCTACACACTTCTCTGGAAACAGCGCACTAAGGTGACACCAGGAGAAATAGCAACCGTGCCCTCAAGCAGCTCCCAGCGCAAGAAGGAGATTAATCTGCTTTTCGCAGGAGTCTGTCTGTCGGTACCGATGGCTGCCTTTGTCATTCTCAATTGGCTGGCCGCCGCTGGCTACATGGTCACCATATTCGAATTCGAAGACGTGTTTGTGTTCTTTATAGAAGTGTTCTGTTGGAACAATGTCTACGTATTGTTGGTGATCAGCAAAAAGACGCGCAGCTATTTCTGCAAGTTTCTTACTTGTAATAAAAGCCCGTGACAACAAGAAGAAGAAAACTGCGAACAGATCAGATTGGAGCGGTAAAACAAATCTTGCGCAAAAAACATAGCCGCTTTCGAGAGTCGAAGTTTAGAGTGACCGGGTCGAGATTGACCTGTTCGCGCTCTTCCAGAATTCCTAAACAACGCACAATTATATGTTGTTGACAAGGAGGTAAACATGAGAACCTGGAATGATGGTCTTAAAACGTCTGATGCGTGTGGTGCCAGTCCGAGGATCAAACTCCAGAGCCCCCAAATTGCCTGAACCGAAACTGCCACCCAAGTACTTTTTCACTTCACCAACCCCAAACCGAAACTTCCCGTCGGTAAAATCCAGCTTTCCTCCGCTAAATCAGTATACAATTATTTTCAATTAAAATTTTAGCACAATGGGAAACATTGGAGCTTGAGATCTGTTGCCATCATTGGTGTATTCCCCTGTCTTTAAGTGTGGTGAAAATTTTACAGCCACATACAATACAGGAATGGAAAACTTCGGCCTGTTTTTTCAGTTTTTCAAAAATCGCAGAAAAACTCCAGCTCAAGTTCTGATTATCTTTTAATAAGCATACAGTAGACTTGTTAAACACATTCACTGTAAAAGCACTGTATGTAAAAGCTTATGAAAGAGTAAATAAAGACTGACTGTCTGTTTCGAAACAAGTCAAACAGTCCAGAGGATTGACCGAAAGAAACCGATTTGGGAGCCAATTGCACCCCATATTGATGACCGACATCGGTATTGCCGAAAATATCGCCCAATTGGTTATGAGAATCTCGCAGAAATCTGCAATGTTACCCTGCTAATACAATGCACAGTAGCTATTCTACAGTTCACCTGAGATCAGCGCCAGTTTTGTAGCCAAAATAGCCCAGTCCGGGCTGATTCTCTTGTCGTTTTTGACCGATGGCAATGCGGTTTCCCGCACAAATCAGGTCTTTGAGTCCGGGAATGAGGCAGGTGATTGCTGAGGCCAGATCGGTCGGCACCACCAAGCCTACAATCACGCTATGACAGTGTCTGGCCTAGATTGTAGGTGAGAACAAATCTGTGACACCTTCTGTCGTAGAAAAGAAGAAAAAATACGTGGCCAGCCAAGACCAAAACAGCATGACGCAGGAGTGAAAGTTAAAAGAATAATCGAGCTCTGATTGTATCATTTGAGTGTGGGTCACCGGCGTTTGAGTCAAACGGAAATTTGAGGTCGCACCCGTTTTGAGGAAATGATTTGGTTTGCCGTCGCGGCCTCTGACACAATTTTAACGCCTCAGAAGACGCTCTATCTTTGCGCAAAAGTCGTATGAGCGATTTTGGCCCGAAATGACTGTTTTCCTCTGGGTGTACTTCAGTTTTCTGGCGGGTGCCGCCCTTTCAAGAGACATTAGCAGAAGTGAGTTTGTTCAGTGCCGGACTGTTTGTTTTTCGGGAAAAAATCAAGCCGGTTTTTTTTCGGTTTTTTCCAAAAGTTATTTGCAAGATGACAGAAGAGAATTTCTAACAATCGCTTTTTATTGCAGAATTCAACGAAATAGCTTGAGTTTTATTACCAAATGCACAAATTTCATGTTTTAGAGTAGTAATTTGCTTTTAAAACACCAAAAATACAATAATAGAAGCTGCCTGAAAATGGTGCCGGTATATTTTGGCAAAAACAAAACAACTTACGTAGTTTTGCCAAGCAAAAGCTTGGATAACTTCTGTTAACGTAAATTAAAACCATTTGAAGTGAATTTGTCCAGTTTGTTGTGCCGATTTCCTTTAAAAACTCGCTTGATTTATTTCCGTATTTTAGTTTTTTTCCGAGCCGTCTTTTTTCGAAGAAAACGAGGAAAAAACCGACCCAACAGCACTGGTTCAATGTAGTTTCGGTTGGAATTCAAATGTTAAACTTAGATAAAAGCGACACCAGCTACTACGACTACATAACGAGTGCCGAGGAAGCCCAATTCAAACCAACCAGCCGAGCGCCCTCTGGCGGCTGGCGTCGAAAAGTAGCCGAGCTATTTCCGGATAAGTTTTTCGGACGTGTCGATAATTGGGGAGTGGGATTCGAACCGGACGGACACTTCCGAGTGGGCAAGCAGGACGGATTCGAGGTGTTCGGCTTGCCATTCGGCGAATCGGAAGCGATCAACTTCGATTTGGAGCGAGGAATTCGGATGGGAAAGAGGAACAGATTCGGACCGGTCGATTGGGGTGACAGTTTCAACGTTGACTGGAATCTCGTTGGCAATTTCGGACGCTGGTTACAGAAACTTGGCAGGGTTTTTACCGGCGGATAAACAAGTAAATATAGTCTCGGCCATAGAAAAGACAGCCATACCTTTTTCCCAGTTTTCTGATTAATTTCAAATAGTCGCCATTCCGTCAATTTTAAACCGAGTGAAAAGATTTTGGCCACGATTATTATTAGTTGCTTACAGTTTGATTTGGACAGGTTCTAGCCTGTTAGCCTTCTGTAGCTGAGTTATGTCCCTTCGAAATGAACTGACACGAATTTTCAGACGTAAAATTTGAACATAAATATCTCACGAACCCTTCGCCGGGTCTATCCCAAGTTTTGCAGGTTAACCAATCTTTAAATGAATTTAAAATCCTGAAGAGTTCCGATTTCTAGCACTGCCGGATAAAAATGTAAAATGTGATGGATGTTTACTTTCAGTGAACGTGAAAATTTGGCATTCTCGAAAATGAGGATGTTATCCACTCCAGAAAATGCAGGACTATACGAACTACGAACTCATTTTTGGCAATGCTAATTTATCACCTTTACTGAAGGAAAAAATCCGCCAGATTTTAAACGGCTCAGCTAAAAAGCTGACCTCTTCAAGGTTTTAAGTCCATGTAGAGATTGGTTAAGCTGCAAAATTTGGAAAAAATTCGATGAAGGCTTAGATATTTACGTTCAAAATTGACGTCTGAAAATTCGAATCCGTTGATTTCGAAAGGGCATAACTCGATGCTATAGAAGGCTAGCAGGACAGCTAGGACTTGGCAAAAACAAACTCTTAACAAATAGTAATCGTGCCAAAAATCTTTTCATTCGGTTGACAGAATGGCGGCCATAGGAAATTATTAAAAAGCTCGAACAAAGGCCAGGCCATTTTTATGACCAACACTGTAAAGCGTAATTTTACTGCGTAAAGCATTCATCTTAGTACAAGGTTTCCTTGAATAAAATGACATCCAACAAATCCTTGGTTCTTGGCCAGCATCTGATTGAAGGCCAGTTTACGCCAGATGTGTATAGGTAGGCGTTGGTCCGGTTCCAGTCCGCTGTGCGTGCGATAGGCTTTTTCCACTGAATCCTGCTGCCATAATAAATTCCTCACGTCAAACTCGAACAGTCGCACTGTGGCGAAAATCGTTATGTTTTTCAGCAATCCGCCCGACTGAAAGATATAGAGCAGTCAGTGTTTTCAAGCGAAACAAATGTCGACATAAATTTTGTACAATGCTAACAGGGTAAGGTAGCATGCCAGAGGTGTACAGAGCGTCAGTGCTCCCTCCTTTGGGTGACGACAGGAAGAAAAAATGTTCAAAAATAACACAAATTTATTAAGTTATGCACAGGGTGTCCAAACAAATATGATAACATTTCTTTTTGCTGCCATTTTCGCAAATGTTGGCCAAATTGGCTGAAATTTGGAACACAGGGGCCAAAATAGGGGAATTATTTTGTTCTAATTTCGGTTTTGAAGGGTTGTTTTGGCTCCCATCACACCCCAACTCAATCAAGCCTCTGAAAAAGTTTGTACTTTTTTCTTCCCTGTACGCCACTGCAACATTCATACCTTCCTTATCTTTGAAAATCTGTAAAATAGGTAAACGACCTTTCAAAGCAGATTACGCGTCCTTTTTATTATAAAGGAAGCTTATCATAAACTACTGTTTATGTATAGTGCATGATCTGTGTACATCAAGGGTAATAAGTACGGTTTGTCTTTCTGTTTTTTCTAAGTTTATTCCAGGGTTTATTATTAAGGCTTAGACTTAGAGAAACACAAATAGCTGACGCTTCTCAAAACACCAGAGAAGTCTAAAATTGATCTGCCAGCACTAACGTCTCTCGTAGGAGTACGGTTTTATGCTAATGGTGCTTACCGCTTTCCATTCGGTCTTCGAGATATTCTGCCATTTGAGCAATTGTCCTGTAGTAGGCAGGCAAAACGAGAGTCTGATGTTAGTGTAATTTCCAGGCTCAATCCAGTCGGCCTTATGGTTGCAGTCCAATGCCTTTCTACCGTTCACCCTCAGATTCAATTTGTGCTTTTCCTTGTGCGAATTGTCGCGGCGTAAGAACTCGCACGGCTTGCAATACAAGCTGAAATATTTTAACTTTTTGAACAGATCTTCCGAAATATCTACTAGAATGCTACCTATTTTGTAGTCAGCAGAGTGAGCGACCATGCGCTGCAACATAATAACCCGCCACGCCACGGCCCGCCGCGCGAACGGCAGAGCCAACCATTGCCAATTACAGTACACTTGTACCTACAGTATGTTGCACTACGCTAAACCCACTGTTATACTTTCTCTCTCTCTCAGCTGCCTACGGCCGGATTGAGTATAGGGGCGTGCAATAATTACGTAATCATGTTTTTGCCCATTTTCGTCGGACCCCCTCCCCCTGATAATTTCTCATAATAATTTCCTGATCCTCTTCCCCTAATTACGTAATAATTTGGCTCCCCCCCCCCGAAATTTCAATTTTTTGGAGAACTGGAGCCGAAATTTTTGCGTTCAATTCCATGTAAAACGACGTTTTTAATAAAATAACATTTGTATACAATAAGGTATTGTTAATTTTCTTTATCGATGAGCTAACTACAAGTACTGTACGTATATAGTTTTCGTTTTACATAGAAGCCACTATTTGGTTTTGTTACAGATCAAACGAAAGTGTATTGAATTTTACGGCTGCTGGCGCATCACATTACCCATGATCGATAGTCATAAAAGATTAAGTCGATAAGTGCTATACCCTTATAAACTCTTAAATAAGATCTCAAAGGTTACTTCACTGGTTTGAAGTGAAGCATTTGAAAAATTGGAAAGCGTTTACTTAAACGGTATCTGCCTTCTAATCTACACGTTCATCCAAGTGAAACTGAGAAAAGTAAGCCAGTGGCATCAAATCGAAACTATGCCTGTACATGTACTGTACGTAAAAACAATCAAAATTGTAGCCACTTCAGCGATTTCTGCACTTTAAAAAATTACGTAATAAAATTGCCAACCCCCACACCGTAATAAATAGTAATAATTTGGCAGACCCCCTTATGCGATTGCGTCCGTATGACGATGTTGATGGTTGAATTTTGACCTAACTTTTTTTACGTTTGCTACGTACCAAGATCCGTAACCACCACATTTATCGTCTCCAGCGTTGACGCACGGATAGGGCGCCAATTGAGGGTCGGGGTCGGTGCGCACTTCCAGATGCATGAATGAATGAGCGGAAATGTAATCGGAAACTTCTACTTTGCCTCCTTTGCCCATCCAAAAACAGCCGGGCTGTCTTCTGATCGGATAGAGGTTGGCCTTCCTGCGACTTGGAAACTTCATTTTCTGCGTCCACTTGGAAGTTTCTAAGAAAATCTGCTTTTGGAACTGAATACTTTTACTATCCAGTTTATCAGAAAACCTGGATTGTGGGCACAAGGGTGATGTTTGTGCAGTTGGAAACGGATTCGTTGGTTGAGAGGTCGGTTTTTGGTTTTTCTTCTTCTTCCCTCGCTCAAATACAGAGAAAGACAGAGAGAAACGGCGCAGTAGAATAAGAATCGCATCGTTCAAAAATTGTACAGCCGACTCTTTGTTTTCGGTTTGAGAAGATGACAATTATAGCCTGAAGTATGCCGTAAAATAGTTTACTACCACAAAATCACAGCGGCAAAGTAGTAAAGAAAGATCGAGGTTGAGCGTTCCTTGAAACCACGCGAGTCCTAAGGCCATTTCGACTTGACACAAGGCCATAGGTGATTGTTAGTTTATTTGTGACGGGTGGAGGAACATGCGAGTGACAGGCGCATTATTTTCTTAGAGAAAACTAGTCTGTCTATCTGTGATTTTTTATTCTAAAACATGACTACAGGCAACCAATTTTGCTGCAGGTTTCTAAACCTCACTGGCTTTTCAACTTTCACACTTTCTCCCCTCCGCGTTTCGGAGGTCATTTCTTCTCCGGGCAAAAACTGCTCGTTCAGATATCGCATCAGAAGTTGTTTGTCGACCAGAAATCGTTTGGTGTTCCGGGCACCCGAAAGGCCCAAACACAAAAAGGAAATAAGCAACAGTATAAAAAACATTCCAAAGGCCCAGCAGAAAGAAAATACGTATATGTAAACACTGAGGCGAATGGAAAGGGAATAGGCATCTAAACTAATTAGGTTTTGGAGACGATAGTCGGCATTTAACGACCCGGGTGGTCCACCTGCTTTACTGAATTAGCAAGCCGTTAGCGAGCATTCGAAATGTCTTTTTGAGTAGAGTAGAAAAACTCAAATTGAAAGCTTCTCCAGAGAAGTATTTGGACTGTGTTAACTACTTTGTTCTACATTGTTTAATCAACTCTATGTATAAACAATAAACCGGTCTAACTATTTGTTCAAGCATTGAAAACAGCCACTGTTGAAAAGTTGCGTTGCAAACTAAACTTTGTGGCGACTTGCCCGAAAAACAGCTCTTGTTTTTGGTGCTATAAAATGATGAAACATTCTCATGTGGTCAGCTTCCTTGACTGTAGTCGTACTTTTGATCTATAATATGTTAGGTTTTCAGCATCCAATACCTAGAATAATTCGTACCATGGACGATCAAAGTCAAGTTTACATAGATCAAGTCGTGGACAATGGAACAATTGATAAAATCTTTAATCATATAGAGGTACTGCTGACCGACATATATCAGACCAACCAACTAGAGATGCGTTCCATATGTCCCAACACATGTGTGGTTGCTTTGCTATTGTAGCTTTTTAGGTGCAGGCAGCCCCAGTCGGTTCACATTTACCTACTCGCTGTCACCAGCTTTCGGTGGCCTGGGTTGGACTTTGTGCCGAGCCGACCACCAACTCTCTGCGGGAAGAAACTTGCACGCACGACGTCGCGCACAGTGCCTTTGCGGCCTAAACCACTACACCAACTGTGCGCGGCGACAAACTAACTGACCTATCAACCGACCAAATGATTGGACCAACCCACTGACTTGCCAACTGACTGATGATCTATTGAAGCAACCTATCGACTGACTGAATGACTGGACTGACCAACCCACTGACTTGCTGACCAACCAACTGACAGATCAATACCAATGCCCAACTGAACCAACTAACTGACCAAGCCATTGACTTACAACAACTGACTGACCTATTGAACTGACCTATCGACCAACTGAACAACCAGACTGACTAACTGACTAACCCAACCCAACCCAATGACTTGCTGACTGACTGACTACCTACCGAACCAACCTATCAACTACGACTAACTGACCAGCCCACTGACTGACTTGCCGAGTGACCTATTGACCAACTGCCCCACACCCATTGCAATCGATCGAACAAGTGATCTAGAAAGTTTAGGAGCTGAAGCAAGAGGTAAGACGGCTTAAAGAAGTAAAGCAACCAAAGCTGGCCAATCCAGCAGCCGTGGGTTTAGCTGGTTTCGGTCTGACAACGCTGTTGCTACAGTTCCATAACATAGGCTGGATGTCTGACTTGGCTCCTGTTGTCTGTTGCGGACTTTTCTTTGGAGGATTGGCTCAGACAATTTCCGGTAGGAGGCTAAGACTTTCCAGTCTGGAGATGTGCACGGACCACCCAAGTTGCATTTCAATTATATCTATAAAAATAATAACTAAAGTTTTAAATAATAATAACTTCACTTTTGGATCAGCGTTTACTACCTACCAGGCCAGGCTGCCCGTGCACATCTATATTCCATTTTATTTACTACAGGGTGTCTCAAAAAAAATGATCACATTTCTTTTTACTGCCATTTCCGTAAATTTTGACCAAATAGGCTGAAATTTGGACCATAGGTGCCAAAAGTCGGGCAATTTTATGTGTTAAAGTTTGGTGCACTAGGCTTGACTCAATCCCGAGAAATTTTAAAAAAAGTGAAATTTGGTAATTTCAATAGTGAAAGGCGGTCACCGAAAAATGGAAACATTTCCTTTTCCTATATCTTTTCTAATTTTTGACGGAATTGGATGAAATTTGGAGTGTAAACGCAGAAGTTCAGGGTAATTCGTGTGTAAAAAGTTGACGCATGAACTCCAACGCTATCGTTTGAGTTTAGGCGATAATGTAATGTAACGTTTTTTCGGTGACCGGCTTTTGGTATTGAAATTACCAAATTTCACTTTTTTTGAAATTTCTCGAGAATTGGTCAAGCCTAGTGCACCAAATTTTAACACATAAAATTGCCCGAGTTTGGGCACCTATGGTCCACATTTCAGCCTATTTGGTCAAAATTTGCGGAAATGGCAGTGAAAAGAAATGTGATCATTTTTTCGGTGACCGGCTTTCACTATTGATTTAACAAATTTCACTTTTTTTGAAATTTCTCGGGAATGAGTCAAGCCTAGTGCACCAAACTTTAACACATAAAATTCCCCGAGTTTTGGCACCTATGGTCCAAATTTCAGCCTATTTGGTCAAAATTTGCGGAAATGGCAGTAAAAACAAATGTGATCATTTTTTTGAGACACCCTGTACATGCACAGTTGTGTGTGAACATGTATTTTCAGGATTGCAAGAATTCTATACAGGCAACAACTTTGGTTACAGCGCGTTTACCACTTATGGAGCTTTCTGGATGTCGCTAGCACTACTGCTCATCCTGAAACAACTGAAGATTTATGGAGTGAACGAGGAAACCGTAGGCTACTTCATGTTGGGATTCACACTGTACACTGTAGTTATCACCATAGCCTCTGCTTGTGTCAGTTTAGCTTTGTTTGTCACATTTGCCTTGCTTACAGTAGGCTTTATCTTTCTCGATGTCAGTCATTTGTGTGCTTGGCCTGCTGGCAACCAGATCGCCGGGTGGGTGTTGCTTTTCTGTGCTCTGGCCGCCTGGTACAACATGCTGCATGTGGTTTACAATGACACTTTCAAGGCTAATGTGCTGCCGGTTGGACCGGCGCCCGTTGCACTAATCAAGAACAGACTGATTAGGTCCTAGTAATTAATTATCATACATGGGCCGGAAAAAATCCGGAGGGGGTAGGGGGGTCTGGAGACCTCGGGGAGGGGAGGGGGGTCCCCGAAAAAAGGCCAAAAAACGCCTATTTTGCCTTAAATAAGCGAAAATTATAAACGCCTATTTTGCCTTAAATAAGCGAGGGGAATATGGCCGGTCGAGAGAGGGGTATACCCCCCTTACCCCCCGGCCCATGTATGTTAATTATGCTTTTTCACATGTCACTTCTCACTCTAATAGTATAGAATGCACTTACGATCGACCCCTAAACGAGACAGATATGCCAATAGAATTGGTCACTGCAGTCGTTTGCTTGAAAGGAAGTAAAAACTATGCTAACCAGGAGCACCTTCAGAAATCACTACATACATTACATACCATATCAAAAATGATGTTAAACAATGGAAATTTCTGTATCAAGTATCGTATGTGAAATCAGTATCATACCTTTAAGTAAGACATTGTAGAACTGGTTGTGAGAAGCTACAGAAATGTCCAATATGCATAGGAAACGAGTCAAATTCTCTCAGCGTTTTTTAACACGAGGACTCTGACGACGAGTGCTTGATTTGATTGGAAGTTTAGATTCGCTGACGCGCTGCAACTTCTTGTTAGGGACACCCGAATCAGAACTTTCAACGGCTGATGCTGATGTGTGCGTGAGAAGCGCACTTGAGGAGACTGAAACTGTACAGCTAAACTATGTATCTGTTACATGTGCTAATTCGACATTGTACATGTATTTTAGTTCAACGCCCACCCGCATCTTTGACCTCATTTGACAGAGCGCGCCTGCCTGGGGTCGTTCGATTGGTCGCCTACCGGCCAAAAACAAAGCACTGTGTCGGGTGCTGTAAGAGCTTTAAAGTTAGAAAGTTCGGCACACAGCAATTTTCTTCTGTTTATTTTTTCAGTTTCCTAATGATTTTCTATGGGTAATGCCTCAAATTTGGAATGAAAACAGAACGGTGAGTTTCCCACACTTACCATTCTGAATCTGAGACAAAAGCCACGGTAAAACCATTGGAAAAGTGAAAAACAAAGGAAACTCTCAGTCTGCTGAACTCACTCTTTAAACTCATACAGTCAGGCACTTAACGCCGTTTATGGTCATATAATATATTATGACACATAATATACGCCGTTTATGGTACCGGTACATAGGCTAGTGGCCACAGTTGTTAAAAAAAATTTTTTTTGAAGGTCAAAAATTTTTGCTTTTTTTAAAAAATTAAAAAAAATTTTTTTTTAAATCGTCTTAAATGGGTCCAGCATGCTAGTACAGATACTTACAACAAATTTTCCACTTTTGCACCTTAAGTCAGTTGAGAAACCTGTTCGAAAACGACAATACAGCTCTAAACACTGCCTGTAACTGCATAATTTAACCGAAAATTGTCTTTAGAGGCACTTCTAGGTGAATCCTAAGGAAGGATTTCTTACGCAGTCGCTGTTAGGCTCAATGCAAAAGAAGTATTACGCAAGTTGCTGGATAAAATGTTGGCTGCTTCCAAAGAATTTACAAAAAATTGCATGTATGTACGTGAATTTTCCCACTTTTTCCCTTAATTTGCATATTGATTTTTCAAAAAAAAAATTTTTTTTGAGCCTTCAAAAAAAAGCTTTTTTTTAAAAAATAAAGTCTTTTTTTAATTTTTGACCCTAACAACTGTGCTAGTGGCACCATATATGGTACCGGCACCCATGGCCATGTGTAGGGTTACCATGGCCAAAACTAAGTTTATGCTGTTCGTACCAAGAAGAACGCAAAAAGGGTAGCAAGAATGTGCCACCCGTGGCCGGACGAGTGTCGATGCGCTGCACCAGATATGGGCTAGCATTTCGGCAGAGGGGGCCTAGGGGGGTCGGTCAAAGCCTGAGGCCCCTGAGGGGGGCTGAGGGGATGGTAGGCCAAAACTCCCATTTTGGCTAAAATCAAGGTTTTTGGCTCGTTTTTCGTTAAAATAAGCTATTCTAAGCTCATTTGGGGGTCGCAGCCGGCTGACGGCGTAGGACAAAGCCTGAAGAGCCACCTATTTGGCACCTATGTGCACTCGCATGTGTTCTGGCAACTCCCATTCACTAAAAACTACCGTTTTCAGACACCTTTATTTCTTCGATACACTCTGCAATGCAATCAGGGTGCCTTTTGCCCCACAAAATTGAACTCCCAAGAAGTTGCACCCTCTAAAAGAGGGAGCCATGAAATTCTTTTCTCTGTATTTTTGGGATGCTTCCCAGGGCTGTTGGGTCGGTTCTTTTCCTCGTTTTTTCTGGGCTCGGAAAAAACTAAAATGCGGAAAAAACTCAAGCAAGTTTTTAAAGGAAATAGACAAAACAACTGGTTAAATTCGCTTCAAATGCTTTGAATTTACGTTAATAGAAGCCTTACAAGCATTTTCCTGGCATAACTTAGCTGTTTTTGGCAAAAGATACTGATGCCATTTTCAGGCAACTTTTATTATTGTATTTTTGTTGTTTTAAAATCAAATTACTACTCTAAAAGATATGAAATTAGGGCATTTCGCAATAAAACTCACGCTATTTCGTTGAATTCTGCAATAAAAAGCGATTGTTAAAAAATTTTTCTGTCATCCCGAAAAATAACTTTTGAAAAAAAAAACCGAAAAACTAAAAAAACCAAAAAAACCGGCTTGAGTTTTTTTCGGAAAACAAAAAGGCCTTATGCTTCCTTACTTCCCACAATTTTTACCCCTTAAAGGCCACGTGCACAGAAAAAGCACCCAAAATTTTCAGAACGCAATATTTTCAGGGACAGAGCAATCTGAAAAATATTGGGCACAAGAAATTTCCGGGGCACAAACTTTTAGGGGAGTATAAATTTTAGGGGACAAAAAAGCACCTTGAGAAGAATATAGGGCAAAGTGTATTGAAGAAATAAGGGCAATGTGCATGAAAATCGTTAGTTTCACTGATTTCCATAACCGAATCGGATGATTCTTGGGATAATGCTTCGCTTTTTTGTAAGTGAGTAATTTATTCAAAAATAAACAGAGCACAAATGTACAAGACTGAGACCAAACAGATAGGGTTGGGCATGGGACGCTAAATGGCCGCTAACACCCTACCCCGTATTACGAATCGCAGTTGTCAGAACACATGAGATGTATGCTCACGGCATACATGTAACAGCTCCGGGCCCACCTGGGGCCAGGGCCAGGGGGCGTTTTTCCTCAGGTGGGGGGACGAAGGGGGTTTCGCCCAGAGGGGGTTACAAAATTTCAAAAAGCTCCAAAACGCCTGGAAATGCGTTTTTAGCACGTTTTTTCAGTAAGGAAGCAAAAATCGCTATTTTAAGCTGCCAAATAGCCAAAATAGCTAAAAAAACAAGCAAAAAACGTCAAAAAGGCTTCTAAAACATCCGATTTCTCTTAACCAGCAGTGGAAACGCCAGATTCGGTTTCCAAAGGCTTTTCAAGCGAATTATAGGCTAAAAATTAGTGATTTCTGAGCCAGTTTGTTAGCCCCCAAACCCCCTAGTACATGTATGGCTGAGGGAGGGCCTACCGAACAAGTACCGCACCGTCCGTACCAGGTCTGAAAAGGGCAAAGGGCCAAAACACGATCTGACCAGAGACGACTCTTAAATACCATACCAGACATACTTTTACAAAGAACAAAAGTGAATGCGCAAAAATGCAAATACTTAGCAACATACCAGAGTGAGTGGTGTCCCCAAGCACCATTCTGTTCCACATCTCCACAGCATCTTCCTCCTCCTCCCCACTCTCCTCTCCCGGGTGCCATTCATCGGTGTAGTTGAGAATGCGGGCCCATCGCCCAAGACACATGGCTGCCTTCGGACTCAGTTTGCATCGATCTCCCTCACCGATGAGCAGCGGTGATCCGTCGCAGCTGCTGAACAGCAGATCTGCCAGTTCTCGAGGCGGTTTCTGCAGACTGCGTTGAACCGGCTTCGACTGGGCTAGCGTGCGCAGAACCTGTTCAGCGTCGTTCAGATTGTGAACCGGTTTGTGTTGGGTTTTGCCCAGATGCCAGACCGAGTGGAGAAGGTAGAGACGAGAGTGGCTGGCAGATGCAAGTTGACTGTCCTCAGTCTGATCCGAAGGAGCTGAGTTCTCCTTTTCTTCTGCCTCTTCTCGCAGCCAACTACTCAGCTTGGTCAAATAGTCTTCCCAAGCGTTGGAACAGTGGCACAGATTCCTACAACCATCCTTAGTTTGCTTTCTGTTTCTGCTTTTTTGGTGACATTATACCACACATACCCCCTGCCCAATCTGTTTATTCGGTGCACAATTAATGAATGGCATGGCATCCATACATGTAACAGGGGGTCTGCCCCCACCCGACTTAGGCCAGACACCCGGGTGCGAGACCCTCCCCCTCCGGTTTTTATGACAAGTGATTTTTGAGATTTTTACAATTACAACAGACACAAAAAATGCCAAAATCGCCTGCAAAACAGCACTTTCTAGCTGAATTTCAGCCCAAATTAGCGATCTTTGACGATTTTTACCCGAAAAATTGCGATTTTTTTCGTTTTTTTAGCGTTTTTAGAGCCCCCTCCCCACCGAAAATTTGGGCTCAGACCCAGGTCGGCACCAGACGCCCCAACCAGACATGGGCTAGCATTTCGGCTGATGGGGCCAGAATTTTGAATTGCTGACTGGGGCTGAAGGGTAGGAGCGCCTGAGGGGGCTGACGGGGTGGTAAACCAAAAAGTCCCACTTTTGGCTAAAATCAAGGTGTTTTGGCTAATTTTTCGTCAAATTTAATAAAAATAAGGTATTCTGAGCTCATTTACACCCAATCTAGGCATACGTTTATCATTACTTTCTACACAAAATTCTTCCAAAAATTTCCTGAGAGGGGTAACGGTCGGCTGAGGTAGGTGGGCGGTAGAGGTCAGAGCCAGAGGGGTCAATCCCATGTCTGCCCCAAACTCCATCCACTAAGCGGCGGACGACCTGTTACGTGCATGTCTCTATTGACTTTCACGTACTCAATTTTGAGACTTCTTTGCATTTACCATAAAAAGGTTTAGGCTTACAACGCGCATGAACTCCGGACAAACCAGTAAACCAGGGACCAACCAATCCCTACTATGTGTTTAACGCTGGGTACACGGCAGGCAGAGCAGCTACCAGTAGACCACACGCAGATATTGCACAGCATGGGCAAAGGGGGGCTGAGGGGATCGACCCCTCTAGGGCTCTGACTACGATCAGACCGCCGCTGCCCCCTCAGAACTTTTAGCAAGAATTTTGGATCAAAATTATTTTAGCGAAAAATAAGTCTAAAAATCAACCCCTTTAGCCGTCACCACCCCCTCAGGATTTAAGCATTTACTACCCCCTCACCCTATACATGTACCCCGACCGGACACAGGCTAGACCCCCGGATGGGGAGCGCCCCGAGACGATTTCCCGAACCCGCTCCGATTTCTCTGGCAAGTAATTTTTTGAGCAAATTTTTGCGATTTTTTTAAAAATTTCAGATACAAAAATTGACAAAATCTCCTGTAAAACAGCACTTTTTAGCTGTATTTGATCCCAATTAGCGGTTTCGAGCGCTTTTTAGTGCCAAACCCGCTTCCTACAGTTTGGGCTCAGACCCCCGGCCGGCACCAGATCCCCGAAGGCCCCTCCCTCTTCGGCGGATGGCCTGTCACATGTATGCATCGGGGAAAATGCTAGCCAATGTCTGCAGTAGCAGACAGGAAATTTTAAAGAGGCGTTCAGGATGAAAAAAATTGAAAATTAGCTTTTAAAACGCATTTATTAGGTAGTAGGTGTTCTGAGCGCGAAGTTAAGAAGAACTAACAACAGTTTTAGCTGTTTGATGATTTTTGCTGCCACTGCCCGACCAGAGCGAAAAAAAAATGGCATCACTTTGCCAGGACGCCTTTTTGGCCGTGTTGTAGAAGGTCGGCAGAATATAATATGCTCTGCTCTTGATACGGAGCTTCACACACCAACAACAAAACAACGGTCGCTCCGAGACGACATGGTCATCTCATCATTACTTATTATTATTATTATTACAGACTGACTCTCAACGCCGTTTATGGTACTGGCACCAAATATGGCACACTTGGGTAGTGGCACCATATAAGGTAGACCTCCACGGACGGAAACTGTTGTAGTACCATATATGGTGCCAATACCACAAACGGTGTTGATAAGTGCCTGACTTTGACTATTAAATTGGGTTAGTGCACTCTCCATTAGGCCTATATCACCTGATAAGGAAACTAGGTTTGGTGGTGTTGCGGTCTCTGCACCAGGAGTGAGAGGCAGGCGGCCAAGCCAGTTTGGCAGGAGCTGCATGGATCAACAGTCTTCTGGTGAGCGAATGCAAGTGCAGTCTCTTCTCTTGTTCCCACCCACCGCCTCCTCCTTCTTCCCTCTGCCGACGCCGGCGCCACGGACGCGGCTTGTAGACCGTAAATGTGTTCCATCGGTCCTCTTTTCCGCTCCCACACCAACGCTCCATCACAGACACTCTAGCTCCGTTCCTCTACTACAACTTCAAAACAAATCAAATCGCGCGCACGGGACGGGACCAATCACTGCCCCACTTTTTTCTGAACCGCGCCGCACGTGCGGCGGCAACTTTGATCCACCCGCTGCTGCCACTTGGTTAATTGCGCGTGATCTTCAATCGATTTTTGCTCGCTTTGCTGCCCGTTCTCACACACTTTACAGTACAAGTGGATTAGGCCTGAAATCGAAAAACTCCTTTGCCCTCTTACATCTCAGGCCGACCTTTTGCACTTTCTTTACCTTTCCTAATGGCCAAGCAATTTTTGTTTATCTAAAAAGAGACATAGCAAGAACTTGATCTAAGGCAAGTTCTAGGTGTTCATGTAACCGCTAAACACTCCGAACAGCAAACTCGTAGCCAATTGAACATGTCAAAACGCAGTGGTGGTCGTCGTCCGTTGTGTATCTTATTTCAGTTGATAAGTTCAGAATGGAGGGGCAGTCAACTGAAACAGTCAGACACTTATCGCAGTTTATGGTACCGACACCAATTGCACATACAACAAAGTGGTGTGACCAGAAACCAACTCACAGTCATACATACTCAACGTGCCGGTACATTAACATCAACAAATACATAACGTGTACACGTAGTTTGTCTTTCGTTTCACACCAACGTCAACGTGTCTGTCGGGGACAGTCTTGTGGGTTCGGCGGCCGGATCTCCGGGTGTTCACAACCGAAAAGCCGCTACTAAACAAAAAGCTAATCTGATTGCCACCAATCCAAACGCTGCTTAGACCGAGTCAGTCCGGCCAACTGCTATCGTCTCCCAACCGTTGAAAGAAGTTGGTCATAGACCCCAGAACTGCTTTTTGGAGTTGGTCTCCTATAAAGTTCTGGAAATGGTAGAATTGGTAGAAACGTGCAGCACAGGCAGACCCGTACAGCGAGCAAAAACAGCGCGGCAGTGAAGGCAGCGGCAGCGGGATGGTTTAAAGTTGCCGCCGCACGTTGCTGCGTGGCTCAGAAAAAAGGGGCAGTGATTGGTCCCGTGCTCAAAGCAAATCTAAATTAATTATTATGGAAGAGTATACCCTACATACCTAGGCCGTTCATCATAATAATAACGCACAGTAGTACGGAAAGGACGGTTCATCAAAGACACTGGATACCGTCTTCCTTTCTCTTTTCGAACGAGATAATAATTAGCTCAAAGGTCCTCTCCTGTCCTCATCCTTCAGATTCACCAACATTACGGTAAGAACATATGTGGACCGGAAAATAGGTCGGGGTCGCCACGCTGACAAAAGGCCACACAAAAACGTAAACTTCAGTGGTTCAAAATGATAGGGATACGATAAAGCCGAACAACTTACAGTATACCGAAGCCGATTGCTTTTTGACCGGCTTCTATTGCCTATACCCAGGCTCCGCTTATAGCGCAAAAGGGAAGCCAGGTAGAGTAGTAATTGAGTAAAAATTTGTTTTAAAAATTACGGTAGCTTAGAAATTCTTTATAAAAGGGCACATAGAAGAGGATTTAGTTGACATAGTTGGTCGTTTTGCATGAAAAATATCAACATTTAGAATTTGACCTAATTCTTAACTGATAATAGCTAAAATTCTTGAGTTTTCCCCTTTTCGGTATTATTCGGTATCAAAATACCGAATTAGAACAGCACTAGTAATCGAATTATTCGGTTTATATCGAAAAATAGTACGTAATCAGCATGTTTAGGTTGCTATTTATGGGCACGGAGTCCGAGAACCGTTGTCTCCGTAACCGTGATATCTCCGTAACCGTGATATTTAACTAGGAGCTCTGATTCCAAATTTTCTGACAAAAATTGCGGGAACCGTGGCGCTTTCAAAAGTTTCCATTTTAGAGTAACGAGGTCTCACTCGTCTCTATCGGTCAATGTATTTTACACCAGCTCTGATTAGAGATGGGAACGGAAATTAATTTACGTGCCCATCAATAAGGGCACTGACTACAGTAGCAGTGACGCCACTTCCAATAGTACAGTGCATTAGAGATGGGAACGGAAATTAATTTACGTGCCCATCAATAGCTCTGAGTGACAGGTGGACCATTCATCCATCGCTGGTTTCTTCTTGCTCAGTTGGGCTTCGTAATGGCTACCGTGTTCCCTGTGTTCGCTTCTAAACATCACTGTTAGCATCTAGTAGGCTGGGCTGGGCCGTTAATCATTGCTTTCGTGTCTTGCACAAACTTTTATGTTCGACAGTCAATTGCGCTGAAATTTTAACGCAACATTCACCGATTCTCACAACAATAGTAAAAAAACAGTACTGCATGATACGCTATCGATCGATCCATTTGAAGATCAAATCTTCTGGAAGTCCCTTCTAGCTGTAACAAAAATGAAGGGTATAACAGCCAGCGCTAAAGCGGCATTTAGAAGAATAGAAGCGATGAAAAGATATTTGTAGAGATTGTAAGGGTATTCACACGATATTGGACAGTAGAAACCTGGCGGAGCCAATAACAGCTTTGAAGACACGTTCTTGACCTGAAAATATAATAATACAGTTCGATCGCAAAGCAAAACACTGCAAAATTCCAATCACGGGTTGTTTTTTCGTTTGTATTAAAGCCTGTACAAGCCAAGCTAAGCTTCGCTGTCGAACTGCCAGGGAAGCGGCATGCATTTGCACTTATGCATGACGCACTGATGCTCAGATTTTGATACAGCGACACTACCCCCACCACCAGTTTTGAACTAACGGTTTCCGTTTAGAACTATGACCAGGTTTAGGCCTGATGAAGTTAGAGTAACTTTTTGGGTCAATCTTAGTCTTACGTTTATCGGGAAGGTTTTCGCTGATGGGGGAAGTGTAATACAATCCATGTTTTCGCCTACCTTTTATATTTTTAACGAAAAGCAGCCACTTGTAGCTTTGCAACTCGACTACCGTAGTACGTGATGTTTTCGTGTTGAAACTCACAAGACTATGTCAAGTACGGTAGCTAGAGACGAACGAATATAAGAGAATCGAAATTATTTGCACAAAACAGAAACCGAGTGGGTTCTGAACAGCCTGGAGACTATTTTAAAACCGAAAGAATTCTATTTGAAGACTCGCGGAAATTACCACAATTACGGTATGTATCATACTGTACGGATACCACTCAATTTTAAAGTTTACTTGACGCTCAGCTTACCCTTTCCATCAGCTGATTAACTACCGTAGTAGCAGTCTGATTGCTCAGAATCCCCCTCCTGTCCTTCAGCAAGCGTTTCATCTGTCGCTCAGCCTGGTTTTCCATCGCAAACAACAATTTATACTGATTATAATCTTTGTCATGCCGTCTATGCCATTGGTCGATGTCGATTTGAACGACCGTCCAGAGTCGCAGACTGCGTGCCAACTGTTTACTGGCGTAGTTTAGTGTTTTGTTCCAGCACTGGAGGTCTCGGTCTGCTTGTGCGCATTTGTTTCTGAAATGGTTTTGATAGATGGAAGGGTGTGCATAAAAACAACTAACATTTCTCGAGTACCACTACTGTACAGTTAGTTCAACCGGTACCTACTGTACTACGCATTGGCGTACCCAAGGGGTGTAGGGTGTGTACACCCCCTTTGCGGTGGAGGTAGGGAGGAAAAATTAGATAAAATATGAGAAATTAATTAATTATGTACAAACACTGTACATTTTATACTTAGAATACATTTTGAATGCGTTGACGGAGGCTACATTTTCAAAATTTTCTCGTCCTGGTCCGGCAGAAGCCCAACAAGGCCACTATTAAAACTACTAAACCTTGTAATTTCTGTCAATTTTAAGCTCAGAATGCTTTTTAAACACGTCTTTGAAGGCTAATTTTACGAAATTTTCTCGCCCTTGTTGTGCAGCGAGCGGCCAACCAGGCAACTTCAAAATTTTACACCCCTTTGCAAAATACTGCGTACGCCACTGACTGTACGTCGTACAATATGTATAGAACTGTATGTAGGTCGAGAAATCGTTGATTAGAAGGAAAATCTATAGAGTTACGAGCATCCTTCGATTTCAGAGCTGGGCCCAAACGAAAGAGCGGAACTTAAGGAAGACACGTAGAAAATGTAAGCCGCCACAAGTCTAGGCTTCATCTCACCAGCAAAATCTGTAATATTCACAATTAAAAGAGCGCTATTTTATTGTTACAGTCTGTCCATTGTACTTTTTCATAGCTTCACCCATTATTTCAACTCTCGTTTACACTCCATCTGTGGTATAGAAAATATTGTTCACCTTTACAGGACACACGTTCTATATTTGGTAATTGAATATTTGGTTGAAGAGCATAGAACGCTTGCCCAAATCTGTGGCCAGCGCCCATAGAGTATTGTTGTCCGAAACTAGTTTTACAGAGGAAAATTGCTATTGTTGGTTAAACCGGTCCTCTAAATGTTTATAGACGTATATACGGATAGTGCAAAATGACAACTACAAATTGTAAATGCCGTATTGTATGCATATATGCTAACTACGTACTACGTACAGTATCTGCTCAACAGTTGTAGGGTGGTCGCTACCCCCTTGCTTCCATTGTCAGAAGAAATCCATTGGCTTTTAAACGAAAACATTTCCTGACCTCAGGCAGGCATGCCATTTGATTACTTGTTAATGGATGCGGTAGCTTTAGAAGGGTAATTGAATGGATAAGCAAGCACACAGGAAGGAAAAACGCAAGTTAGACATCTTCAACTTTCAAATTGTTCGTCGGATCCTGATGATCATCGGTGCTTCTACCATCCGTTCGGTTTTGAGAACTGCGCTGCTCAGTTTTCATAGTGCCACAAACTGCGCTCTACAACTAGAATTGCTTATTAGACCGCCCAACCCGCAATTAGCATCCTTCCCCTGCCGGCAAATATGTGCCTTCTAAAACTTCGAAACAAACAAACATACACGTACATACAGTACAGTACAGGGTGATTCACATATCCCGCCAGGTTTCGCAAGCTCAGAACTTTTTTATTTGTGGACCGAATCGGCTAGTTTTGTAATGTGATGTGTGGACACACTTTGCATTTTAATGTTTCAAATTTCAACAAATTCCATGCACTACGTCACTAGTTATGCACTTCAACGTGGTGGTCACTGTTTTCAATCACTTTCTGCAGCCGTTGATGGCATTCCACCCTCCACGCTGGTTGGTGGACGCTTTTCCGAATCTTGTTGGACAGATCGCCCTCTTCGATCAGCCATTCATGCCACCAGCGGATGCTGATATCTCTATGAGGCTCGCGTTCTATCCCAATTTGCAGGCGGAACAATCTCAGTGCTTTTGGTCCACTCAAGCTACACAGCGCATTTTGCACGTTCCTTCACCGAAAAAGCTATCACAACTGCTAAAAATGTCGGTTTGTGTTGAAAAGTGAATAAAGCGTCAACCCACTATGCTTTAAGAATCTTTTTAACACTCAAACACTAGCCTAATCGCGCACAAGCCAAATATATTTAGGGTCAATGTTGGAAATTTCAGTCTGCGGTAGAATCCCCCGTTTTCAGGCATTTCGTGATGAAATAAGCTGAAATTTTAAACAGTAAAATGCGAAGTATCCATCCACATATCACACGCAAAAACCTGCCGATTCGTTCCACCAACAAAAAAGTTCTGAGCTTGCGAAACCCGACGGGATATGTGAATCACCCTGCACATACAATGTATAAGCATAAGCCTGCCTAAGTTTGAAGAGAGCATAGGGTGGTCGGGGTAAAAGCCTCCTACCAAAACCCGTATATACCCACTTTCAGCTGTTGACGTACGGCAGTACTACAGAGCATCAGCAAGAAAGGGTTGATCCAGGAAAAAGCATCGGTATGAATCATGCCATACAGGTATCCGAGCATCAGTAGATTTGGGTATTTGCCGAGGAAACTCATTATCAAACAGTAGAAGGAGTAGATTAGGGTTAGAATAAACAGAACCACACCAACTAACGCTAGTTTGAGCTCTGGTTTAGTAGATTCCGCAGAGCCTGAAACGCAATCAATGCTGATTTCAATTACTACACTGCCAGTCAGTGTTGTCGGTCGGTCGGTCGGTCCGGGCGGTCCGGTCGGTCGGTCGGTCGGTCGGTCGGTCGGTCGGTCGGTCGGTCGGTCGGTCGGTCGGTCGGTCGGTCGGTCGGTCGGTCGGTCGGTCGGTCGGTCGGTCGGTCGGTCGGTCGGTCGGTCGGTCGGTCGGTCGGTCGGTCGGTCGGTCGGTCGGTCGGTCGGTCGGTCGGTCGGTCGGTCGGTCGGTCGGTCGGTCGGTCGGTCGGTCGGTCGGTCGGTCGGTCGGTCGGTCGGTCGGTCGGTCGGTCGGTCGGTCGGTCGGTCGGTCGGTCGGTCGGTCGGTCGGTCGGTCGGTCGGTCGGTCGGTCGGTCGGTCGGTCGGTCGGTCGGTCGGTCGGTCGGTCGGTCGGTCGGTCGGTCGGTCGGTCGGTCGGTCGGTCGGTCTCAACTATACCAGATTGTTCAGCAGCAACAGCTTGTTGGTGTGCCTTGATGTAGGTGAGCACATAGAGAACGGCAGAAACGGCAGCAGAGGAGAAACACCAGACTGTACAGCCTGTGAAGTAACGCATCTGAAAATTGAAGCGAAAATTGGGCAAAAGGTAAGATTCGTACTCCTAGTTCGTACCTGTCCGACTGGATCTTTCCAAGCAAGCACGGCGCCGTCAGTCGTATTTCTGTAGGTGACTGTGCCAGGCATCAAGGCAGGAATGCAAGCCAGCACCGGACCCAGGTACAATGCCAGCAGCGCACATGTCACCATCTGCTTTGTCCATATCTTAAAATCATACATGTAACAGCTCCGGGCCGACCTGGGGGAGGGGGGTAGGGGGGGTTTTCCTCAGATGGGGGGTCGAGGGGGGTTTCGTCCAGAGGTGGGGTCCAAAATTTCAAAAAGCTCCAGAACGCCTGGAAATGCGTTTTTAGCACGATTTCAGTAAGGATGCTAAAAATCGCAATTTTAAGCTGCCAAATAGCTTTTTAGAGCTAAAAACAAGCTTCCAAAACACCGATTTCTCTTAAATATCAGCAGTGGAAGCGCCAAATTCGGTTTCCAAAGGCTTTTCAAGTGAATTTTAGGCTAAAAATTAGTGATTTCTGACCCAGTTTGTTAATACTGGAGCCACCACTAGTACTTGTATTTTTTGGTCGGGGGGGGGGGTGGGGTGGGGGGGGTGAGGGGGGGTTTGGCCTTTTCAGCTGGGGGGAGTAACCCCCCAAACCCCCCTAGTACATGTATGCTTAAAATGCAATGTTAAATCAGGAACCGTTTAATCGTTTTATTCGTAAACGCGAGACGTGCTTAGCGGTCTCGCCTTTGAAGGTGCCGCGCAGTAGTCATTTGCTACTGGCGTCGTTTATACGTAATTGCAGAGCGCCAGAGAGCCGGGCTGGCGGAAGCGCAAGCCTAATTTAGTGTAAAGGTGGAGGGAAAAACAAGAAGCTCAGTTCTAAAGCGCGAGTCTATTTGTTAGCGCGAGACTCTAATGGCGATGCGCGCTTTGAACGACAGTCCGTATGTATTTGATTATAGTTGATTGTAACAGGCCGTAGTGCTTCACATTTTCAGGCAAACTGAATTATTAGTAATAAAACAAACCATATCGTAGCCAATCACAGTGACACGATTGATAGCTATGAGTGCAGAGCCGGTAATCTGACCAAAGACGGTAGACCAGCCCAGAAAATTCATCACTGTGGCCAGGGTTACAGGGGCAAACAGCACCAATCTGTGCATTCCAAACCAGCCAAACATGGGCAAACGGAACAACAACCAAACAACGTCCAAGTGTAGCAGGTCGATGAGACCTAGGTGGAGAGCGAAGGTAAAGAAAGACGAATTGAAGGGTGTTTCTTGTCTACACTTGAGAATGGTGCGCAGCAAGAGAGTGTAAAAACAGTTGGAAAACAAGCACATAATGAATAGAAAGTACTTGATTATTGCAGCTATGAGCCACATGCTTTTAAGGTTTAGTCCGAGTAGCACGGTGCAGCTTGCTTTCAACCATTAGCAGCTTTCCTGTTTACTGACATGTTGTCCTGGCTACTTGTCTTCGGAAGCCATGGAACGGAGATGAAAGTGATTTCTCCTCAAGCAATGATGATTCATACGGCGTACAGTACAGATAAAAATAGGCCTGTTCTCTAGTTTTGCATTCCGGCCCGTTTTTTCTGCCCAAACAACTTGGCTGCATTCAAATGAGCAAAACATTGACAATTTCCGCGTTCTTTTATTCACTCTCACAGGTTAAGAAACATGTCCCGCCTGACACAGGGGAAATTTTCTGTGTTAAGGTTTGGTGCATCAGGCATGACCCAATCTTGGCAAATTCACCAATATGTGAAATTTGTTAAGTTCAGTGTTATTTGCGAATTAAAAACGGGAACTTTTCTTTTTGTTACAATTTCCAAAATTTGAAATGACCTGAAAATCTGGAAACGTGGGAAATTTTATCCACTTCAGTACTAGTAGTAGCTCTATGGGCATTGAACTTAACAAATTTCACATATTCGTTAATTTCTCAGGATTGGGTCAAGTCTGGTATACCAAATTTTAACAGCAAAATCTCCCCTATTTTGGCACCTATCTTTCCACCAATTTAGTAAAAATTTGCGGAAAGTGGCAGTAAAAGGAAATGTTATCATACTTTTGAGACACCCAGTGCCGGTATCCGTAATAAAGCCATGGCCTTGTTTCAGTTTTTGGCACTTTTTGCCCTCCACAATGAAACGGGAAATTAGCCCATGAATGAGCTTATTCGTGGAAACTTCATTTTACCGCCTTTTTTAGTGAAATGCAATAGAACTGAGCTAAATACAATCAATCAATACTGGTTGTCAATGAGTAATGGTCTTGTCAATAGCGTCGCATTTTGCATTCACAGTACTGTTGTTTAATACTGGATTTTTCAAATGCGTATGCGTATGCGTATGCGTATACGCATTCCGAATACAAATGCGTATGAGTTTGCGTATACGCATTGCAAAACCTAATGCGTATTTTGCGTAATGCGTATGCGTAATGCGTAATCCTAGAAACATTGAGAAATTTCACTAAATACACTTTTTTACACTACTATTATTATGCTCTTAGTTTTCTAACTTTGTAATCTAGGCCTTTTAGATGCATACTAGAGGCCTGAGGATGATTGCTGCCCTAAAACAATTTCAATACAGTACCCTGTATGTACGTACATACAAGTACATATGTTTATGCGTTTCCCTTCACTAATTTAGCCGAATGTTCATTTCCAAAGGAAACCTAAAGAAATTTTAAATCACGTTTTCAAACATATAAACTAAACATACAGTGGAAGGAAGCACTAACAGCTCATACATGTAAAAGACTTAGGCCAGATCCCCCGAGTCGATTTTTCCAACTGACACTGCCAGAGAGACTTAATTTCTTGAGCAAATTTTTGCGATTTTTTTGCAATTTCAGACAATGCCTCTGCTCTCTGACACTGCCAGAGAGACTCGAATTTTTGCGATTTTGAATTTTTTGCAATTGCCAAAATAGTCTGTAAAACTGCACTTTTTAGCTGTATTTCAGCCCAAATCAGCGATTTTTGTATGTTTTTTAGTGCCCACCCCCTCCGAAAGTTTTGGCTCAGACTCCTCCCCGGACGGCACCAGACCCCCCAACCCCCTGCCCCCTTCAGCGGATGACCTGTTACATGTGTGCAACAGATGCTACCCAAAACCCTAGAGACTAGCAATTCAAGAATTTGGCCGGCATTTCCTTCCCGCCATGAGAGTTTCCGCTCTTTTCAAACAGAGTAGGCACAGCTTAGCTAAAGCTTTCCAATTTCTCACAAAAATTGTTGGTACCCTACCTTCGCACTAGCTACATACATATAAAAAATGACAATTTGGTAAGAAGTTGAACTAATTTTTGCAAGACACTCGAAAAGACAGCTATTTTTAGACCCAATACGCATTACGCAAAAGTACGCAAGCTTTTGGTAGAATGCGTAATAATATTGCGTAATGAAATTCAAATGCGTATGCGTATGCGTATGCGTATACGCATTCTAAAATGCAATGCGTATTTTGCGTAATGATATGCGTAATGCGTATACGCATGCAACAGTAATTCACAGTTTCGCGTTTTGCCGCAATTTACCTTGTTTTTCGTAACATTTTTTGCTTGTTTTCACGGATTTTGCATGCCAAACGCACAAAATGTTGAAATCAAAGATAAGCGCATGGACTTATTTATTTACGGAAAGGTAAACCTAAAATAGGCACAGGTGGGCTTATTTTTGGTGGTGACATATTTTTGGAAAAACTCGGTATGTTATGTGACAGTTTTCGCGTTCTTTTACTTACTCTCACAGGTTGAAACAGTTTAGGATTTTTGCAGGACTTTCGTTATTCCTTTGAGAAAATAAAGCAGTCTAAAAATTCATTAATTTACAAAAATATTAGGCAAAACACTATTACCACACATTTTAGCATCATAAACTGTACTTGTAAAAACGCTCAAAAATATGCAGATTGATTATTTGATTGATCTCTGTGGTTTTATTACACATTCGGGCCGCCCGAGGCTTGGAAACTTTGCTCCAACTCGATACATGCGTCTGTGCAGTGCCAAGTACGTAAGTACAGTGCACACTAGAAAGGACTTATAGTAGAGATGACCAGTTTTAGAGAAAACCTATCTACGGAATGCTTTCAGTGAAGACCTTACGTCAATACGTATACTGTACTGTATTTGATAAACAAAGTGTCCGTAAGATTACGCATGAGACTGATAACGGCTTGAGGCAAAACGATCCATTACAGGGAGCTAACAGGCTCGAATCATTTAATCAACACCCATTAGAACAGTTAGCTTGGCGCAAGATGCCTTCTGTTGCCCTGGCCTCTGTTCTGCTTGTTCTCTACGCAATTGGCACCTTTGCTCAGGTAAATTATCTGACTTTGTGGATACGTACGTAATACATACAGTCAGGCCCTTGAATAATACAGTCACATAAGGTAATGATGGTACTAGACATAGTACCGGCAGACGGTTGATATACCATATACAGTCATGTCTCGTTAATCCGGACCTCGTTTAGGCCAGGTCCCAATTTCCCCCTTGTTATATGACTCGTTAATCCGGATCCGGATTCCTTAATCCGGACAGAAGATTTGGGGTCCCAACTTCGAAATTTGTATGGTAAAGTGATTCGTTAATCCGGATTTGGTTAATTTGGATGAAATCCAAGCGCATTTTTTCAATTCAGGTGTGAATTTTCAATTGAATAATGTTTTTCCTTGAGTCAGAATGTGATTATTTTTGCCTTTTCAGGAACTATAATCAGCTAAAATAAGTTTTTGGGGTTTAATTAAGAGGTACAGTTGTAGAATCTGATGCCAACTAACAAAAAGCTGTCATTTAGACCTTTGACCTGAAAAACAGCATTTTTGCTTTGATTCGTTAATCCGGAAATTCGCTAATCCGGACAAAATTGGCCGGTCCCACCAACTTGTCCGGATTAACGAGACATGACTGTATGACACCCCTATCAAATATAACAAGCTAAAACACAAAATACAGGTTTTCAATAAAAAAACCGGAATTTTCATCCAGCTCTAGTTTAAGCAAACGGATCCTTTAGCTCTTGCCCTCAGCCGAAAGAGCGCGCAATCGCCGTTCGATTGGGTTGGACGCCGGTCAGAAATAAACCACCGAGTCGGGTACTGAAACTATCGTTACGTTCTCCATTACGAATTTGATACAAAAGCCATGATAAAACATAAAAAGCTGAAAAACAGGAGAAAATCTCAGTGTGCTGAACACCCTCACTCTAAACTCTTACAGTACCCACTCAGTGGTATATTTTTGGCCGGACCAACCAATCGAATGAATTTCTTTTCGAATGAGGGCAAGAGATAAAGGATCTGCTTAAACTAGAGCTGGAGGTTAATTCCGGTTTTCAGATTCTGATTCTGATTCTGATTTATTTTCTGCAGTGTGATCAAGCAATGTAGCTTATAGCATGATAAATATCATGACACACAGCAGCAGAATATATTAGTGGTTATCACAGTGTCGACAAAAACAGTGTTTTATATTGAACAACCTGTAGGTTCAACAAAAGTTGCACATTGAACTGTAAAAATCGGTTGGCCAAAATCTGCAGTTTTGGGTGGCGGCTAATTTTGGATACAGTCCGTAGTGTTGGAATTTTCTAGAGTGTGTTCCCTGAAACACTAGCATTTTCCAGCAGACAGGTCTGTGTTTAGGTGTTAATAATAGCGGCCATCTTCAAGCACACCGAATGGAAGAAAAGCCCAGGACTGGTTCTAATCAGCAGCTTAGCCCTTTCCGACAGTCTGGGTTGTTTCCGAGGTCTGGCCGGCACTCTCGAACACTTCGCTGGCTTTCAGTTGTGGTCGGGCGCCTCCTACTTCTGGGGTGCCCTGGGCAATCTGTCCTGGGCCTGCTCCTCCTACCACATGATGGTTCTGGCTTACAATAGATTCATCTACATCTGCATCCACTGGAATCCGGTTCCCTATGCCGGAGTGAAACGCATCAAGCAGATTCTGTCCTTTGTCTGGCTCTTCTGTCTAGTGTACTTTCTGGTGCATAGGTACGCTCTCTGTTGTCCGGTGGTCTGGGACTCGCAAGCCATACAGTCGATGTATGAGAAACGTCCCAACGAAACCGACGTGATGGCAGTTTTTGAACTGTATGGTATCACTTACCCCACTTGCATTGTGCCCTGTCTACTCTATATCTGCATTTTCGCCAAGTTGCTGAGTTTTGCTTGCGAGACCCGGACCGATGATGACAACGATTCTCTAGATGTCAAACTGTGTGTGCAGTTTTTCATTGTGATCAGCGTTTACCTGAGTATGAATGTAACTTGGTATGGATTGCCTGCCGGTTTCGTTCCTATTGAATGGTTGTCTGCCACTGGCAGTCTCATGTTGTGTGTGAATTTTATTGTTAATCCATTAGTATATTTGGTTTTTAATGACACTATTCGTACTGCTCTCAAACAGCTGTTCCGTTGTGACTCTAATGCTGTCAGTACGTTCTCTAATGCCTGAACGAGTATTCAAATACCCGATTTGCTCTGATCATTAGTATATTTTTAGACTGTTGGTTCGTAGAGCAAATCGTGCATCTGTGTATAGCAGCTGTTTAACCAAAGTTTAACTGAAGCTACTAGGCAGTTTCATCTTTTGCAAATAACCGTGTTTTGAACGTATTGGAAGGTTTCTGGCTTTCCGATAGGTTCAGCTTACCGACATGTTCGGTCCGGCCAGGAGAATTACGCTGCCAGGACCCAACAAGTTGCACACTGCCATGGAGCTGGTGCATAACGTTGTTGTGTCATTGTGTTACTACATCAATGTGATCCTGCTCGTGATCTACAGAAATGCATCGCAGTATGTGTCACAGAAGGTGAGATTGACAAGGTCTGATTCAGAGCGAGAAGTCAAGGATGCCAATGCCATAATAGTAGAGCGCAAATGAAAACACATCTTTGTTGTTTCCTGTTTTAACTTCCTCACTTTTTCGGGTTTCTTCTACACACTGTAGTTTTTGTGATCTCTCACTTTTGTGATCTTTTTTGTGTCATAATAAACTTCTTTAGGGTCACTCCAATTATAATCGCAGGTCCTCCTGACAGATGGAAGAGCAGATTGACCTACATTGTATGCAGCGGGTCCGTCTAATCAACTCGGGCAGAGCCTAAAGCGGTTAGGCTCCAATCGATTACTCGTCAGTATGCCTTGCCCAGTGTGGTGCACTTTTTATCTAGGTAACTAGGCATACCTAGTATTACCTAGTTAATATGCGGGAAAAGTACCTAGATTTACTTTACCTAGTTGCGGGTTACTCTATTTTACCTAGTTTTACTTTACCAAGTTTTAAATCCACATAACTAGGTACTTCTAGGTAGAACAAGTTTACCTAGTTTGATATTTTCAGTTTTACGTGGCTTTTTCAGTCAGCAAACCTTCAAATTTCCGGCCTTCCCACAATTACAGTGGCCCAGAGAATGAATTTCTGACTTATTTGATCAATAAAATACAAATATTTACTTGAAATGTGTCAAATTTCGTTAATTTTAACTCCACTAACTTCATTATTGTTCTTTCTAACCAAAAATAATATTTTGACTTGATTTCGAGAGTTTTGGGTTTACCTAGTATTAGCTAGTTTTTCTGGGCTTTACCTAGTATTACTTTACCTAGTTTCTTAGCTGAGAACTTTACCTAGTATTACTGTACCTAGTTTTTTAGGTGACAACTTTACCTAGTTTCAAATTTTCAAAATGCACCACGCTGGCCTTGCCTACTACAGTCTCAGACGAACACAAATCTGCCGTATACCAGAAAAGATTAGTGTTCGCCGAAAAGGAACAACTAAATTGTTCCATCACTCTCCATATTTAGTTCTGAAAAGAGTTGTATGCGATCTGTGTGCGTACAGCTATAAAAACAACCGGACATGGACAAGAGAAATCTCTGGAATCAGTCCTAGGGGATTGGTGGTGCTAGACTACGCACCAGGCAACCGCGAGGCGAGCATAATTGGCGCATTGACTGTAGGTGCGTGATAAAATGGCGGTGGTTTCGCCCAACTCTCTACTAGTCTTGCTATCGTGCTTGTTCTTGCCGGATTTTTCGGAAGCTGGTAAGTAAGTGTTGTTGATGGATTGTTCTAATAGTGTGTAAACAAAATAAGGCCAATGTCGTTCAGTGGGATGCTCGACGTTTCCCGGAAAAGACATCTCACCATTTAACCAATGACCTTAGTGGCGTTTACGTAACTGATATGGACGAGTGCTGTGAAAAACCTTGGCCTATTTTTTTCAGTTTTTTTCCTAAATCGCGGAAACAACTCCAGCCCAAGTTCTGAGTATCCTACACTAGTTTTATGATCTTTAACGCTTTCTAGCGCCTTCCTCAGTCTTTCCGGAAAAGAAATACACGTGTTACATTTACATAGATATAAATCACGAAACAGGCATGCAACAGTGCCTGACAGGCTCCATCAATAAACGCTATACGCAAATTCTCTTACAGCAGTTCACATTTTTGTTTTATCATACCAAATTTGGTCTTTTCGGTTTTTTCTCACAGTTTTGAGTCAGTGCAGCCTATTACACATCGCAGAAGTCCATTTTTTATAGACAAATGACGTAAATTTGGTATTTTTTGCTTGGTTTTTTCCGCGATTTATGTTTTTCCGACCCTTCGAAAAAAAAACCGGATTTTTCCGAAATAACGGAAAGAAATACCGGAAAAACACACCTCACACATCCCTGCGCACGCCTAATGAGGAGGAGCCCCTAGAAAGCTGGCCTTTTCAGGGATTGAAGAACATATAAAGATTGGTTAACACGCAAAATTTGAGACTAATTCTAAGAGGGGTTTGTGAGTTAGGTATGTTTAAACTTGACTTCTGAAAATTCGGGTCAGTTCATTTCATAAGTGCAAAACTGTGGCTACAAACAAAGGTCAGATCATGCTTCAGCCAAAAACAAACTTGAATAATTATACAATAATAATTTTGCCAAAACTCTCTTCATTCGGTCGAAAGAAAACTGAGATGGTGAGCATCTGAAGTTATTCGTAAAACCTCAATAAAGCCAGGCGGTCTTTTTTGGGGCTAATACTGTATTTTTACTAACAGTTTTAGCTATTTTGGAGTGTGCAAGAATGTCGGTGTAAAAATTGCTTTCCAGAAAAATCGAGGGCCGGGGTGATAATCATTTATTGAAGGAGGCTTCGCGCCAGCCTGCGTGGCGGGACCAAACACGTGGTACACAGATTATGCTGTATGCTCTGCACGTAGATAAAGCACACTGTATAGCAATATCTGTTTTGTACGCTTTCAGAGTTGGAAGAAAAGTGCGCAGCTCATCCGAACTCGGTTTTCTACGAATCGTCTTGCTTCGTTTTAACCTCGACAGCTATGAACTATGCCAATGCCAAGCAGAGTTGTTACCTGTTCGAAGGAGGGCATCTGGCTTATCTGAACACCAACAAAATGGTCACCCAGTTAGCCGAGTTTGTAGCCTCCAAAGGTACGTAACATACAGCATGTATCAGTTCGTCGAACAAACATGTCTGCCTCCACCCATGTTACACGCCTGTTAGTGTTAGTACTGTACGTGTACATAGAGTCAGACTAAAAGGTAAAACCCATATAAAGATTGCTTGTGTTTAAGACAGAAATACCTTGTATTTTCAGAAAAATGAGGATCCTTGAGATGGCCAATGTAGCATTGAATTAATAAACGCGCACGCTCCAATAATAGCGCCCCCAAATGCAATCACGAAAAAATAACAGAGCAACGCTATTTTTAGAAGTTTTACGGTACAAAAAGTGAGTGCAGGCAGAAGAGCGATTTCAGCAGTTTTAAGTGAATACAGTATCGACAGTGTGGGCCATTTATCTATCCTGGGTTTTTCGTCTTGCTGCAAGTGTTGTGTTTGTGAATTAATTTCGCTGAAATTTCAACACAACATGACATGCAACAGCTTCATAATTTTTGCTCTCAAAATATTAGCCAAGTCTTTCACTTCAAACACTATGTCATGCACTTCCATGTGTCTGCCGTCACTTCAAACATGTGGAAAAGTGCACACCGAGGGTCAACCCCCTCAGACCCCGTTTGCCCATGTCTGGCTGAAGTGACAGACTTGGTTAAAATTTTGAGCTAAAAAGTTTGAGGTTGTGTTGCGTGCATCTTTTATTAAATTTCAGCGAAATTGATTGACAAACACAAAAGTTACAGCAAGACGGAAGGAACCCGGTATTTGTATTTTCTTTGCACTTGTACAGTATGTACACACACACACACACACACACACACACACACACACACACACACACACACACACACACACACACACACACACACACACACACACACACACACACACACACACACACACACACACACGCACACGCACACGCACACGCACACGCACACGCACACGCACACGCACACGCACACGCACACGCACGCGCACGCGCACGCGCACGCGCACGCGCACGCGCACGCGCACGCGCACGCGCACGCACACGCACACGCACACGCACACGCACACTCACACCCACACGCACGCACGCACGCACGCACGCACGCACGCGCACGCACGCACGCACTCACACACACGCACGCACGCACGCACGCACGCACGCACACACGCACGCACCCACCACCCACGACACACGCACGCACGCACGCACGCACGCACGCACGCACGCACGCACGCACGCACGCACGCACGCACACACACACACACACACACACACACACACACACACACACACACACACACACACACACACACACACACACACACACACACACACACACACACACACACACACACACACACACACACACACACACACACACACACACACACACACACACACACACACACACACACACACACACACACACACACACACACACACACACACACACACACACACACACACACACACACACACACACACACACACACACACACACACACACACACACACACGGACTCATTTGCTTCGCCAGTAAAGTCTCATTAGCCCTCAGCAGTAGAGTAAATAATCTGTTTTATTAGGAAGATAAACGGAATAAAAATCGGTGTTTTTCAATGCCAAAACCTTGGGTGAAGTAGGTTTTCCTCCTACTAGTACGAATTCGGAGTTAAAAATTGGGAGTCTTAGAGTACTTTTAGACTACTTTAAGAAACTTTTGTCAAATTTTCGTTTTCAGAAAAAAAATTTGTTTTGCCCCCTTTGAGTCCCCCCTAGCTCGTCTGGAACCCCCAACCCCGGTTTTTTTATTTCAGAAAAATGTTGCGCTATCAATTACCTACCGTCTGGTGTAAAGCATTGTTTGCCCAGACCCATGGAGCGTGAGAAAATTGAGATCAAACATGTCCCGGTCGCAAAATTTTCGCACTTTTCTCAGGTCGAATATTTCCAAGTCCGGTTTTCCACCTACTAGTACGAATTCCGACTTAAAAATTGGGAGTCTTAGAGTACTTTTAGACTGCTTTAGGAAACTTTTGTTAAATTTTCGCTTTCTGAAAAAAAATTTTGGGGGGTTGGGGGGTTCCAGACGAGCTAGGGGCGCGCAAAGGGGGCGAAAATATTTTTTTCTGAAAACGAAAATTTGACAAAAGTTTCTTAAAGTAGTCTAAAAGTACTCTATAAAAACCAATTTTTAGGTCCGAATTCCGAGTCTGAAACGAGAAATTCGAGTTTGAAATTTTGGTCCCATACCCCATAGTTATGTAAGTGGACCGATTTTCGGAAGGCTATTTCTCAGGACAGGAGCGTCAGATCCACTAATCCTTTGCAGCTGAAAGATAACTCATAAGTATGTATTAGTGTGTCAACTTAGCTCTAGCTCAAAGTTTCAATTTTGGGTCTGAATTTTGGGTCTGCAAAGGGCCAAAACGCGATCTGACCAGAGACGGACTCTTAACAGTTGAGGGGCTAATGAGTCAGCTGCTAAATTCCCAAGCTCCAAAATTCCCAACAAATTCGCAAAAAGCTAATTATACACCATTTTAAATCCCAGGCCCGCGAATCAATGACATATTTCATCATCATCGACTTTTCGCCTTCGGAATTATTCCCGAATGTACTCCATATGGAGTATGGTCATTTTGGGGATATACTGTATATGGTGACAGTACCATATATGGTTCCACAATAGGCCCCGGAACGTGGGGGTACCATATATGGTTTTGGTACCATAAACGGCGTTAAGTGTCTGACTGATATAGGTCAAAGCTTAGTATGGACGGGCGTGGAGCAAACAGATCTGAGCAACGAACCAGCCGCGGGTTGGTCGTTCACCCACCCCGATGGACGTTCCTGGACCCCTGTCACCAGCCAGGTGTTCTTGTTCGCCACCGGGGATCCTAACAACTATAACAACGCAGAACACATCGGTGCACTGGTGGCGTCCACCACCAACGGACAAGTTGATGTATCGGAATCCATGTTGCTTCAAGCTCTGTGTCAGTATGGTATGGTCAATCTGACTGCAAACAAGTTGGACAGTGATAAAATGTCTATCTTCAGAGGACAAACACATCTGTTTCACCAAAGTCAGTGAGAACATGACCGGCCATCCAGACGCGCGAATGATGGAAGCGGTGAAGGAAAATTATCGAGCCTGTTCTCTCTTTTGCAAACGTCAGTTGCCATGTCGAGCGTTCAGTTACAATAAAGAGAATGGAAGTTGCATCCTGCATTTCACCACTTCCGACGGAATCAACGGACTCCAACCTGTCCAGGCAGAAGGATTTGACTTGTTTGACAGCCATTACTGATCGTTGAATGTTTTCTGTACCGATTAAAGAAATGCATCTCTGGGATATCTGTTGCGCCACCCAAGTTGTCTGATTTCTACTATTTTATTCAATATCTTTGTCACATCACAGTTAACGTAGTGCCTCTTTGTCTCTTAGATCCTCCTACCTGCACCACTGAAATGTACCTGTTCACTAAATGCAATTTTTGGCCGAGCTATGCAAGCATACATGTAGCTGGGTTTTCGGCTAGGGGGAATTTTTCTGATCCAAAATAGGGTTTCAGGGTTATGCCCAAAGGGGGTTTCAGCGAGCCTTTTTTGGTGTCCAAAAGTGGGTTTCGGCGACCTTTTTTGGGCTCAAAACAGGGTTTTGAGGCTAAAACTCGGATAAAAACACTGTCAGAAGTGCAGAAATGCCCTTTAAAATCTTACTTATTGCTTTAAAACGTGCAGAAGATAATATTTTTTTAGGGTTCCGACGATATATCGATATCGATATCGAAAAGTCGATATATCGACCCTTTTTCCAATATCGATATCGATGTCGATATAGCGATATTTCGCATCGATATTTTTTGTGCAGAAAAGTAGGAAAAAACAAAAATTGACATTAAGTTTATTTCTCTGGAGCAGTAAAAAACAATTTTTCCTGGACAACTCAGAAATCGATGGTATAGTCAAAACCTAACAGTGGCATGATAGCTCTCGGAAACATCGATTTCTCGGCATTGTCAGCTTTCAGACAGCACGCTTATGTTCTAAAATGTTTGCTGCAACACTGAAGAGCAGTTCACTCTGCACACTTGAAGCAGAATGGCAGAAGCACAGAAGCAGACATGGGCTGGGCTAGCTTTTCTGCTGAGGGGCGGCAAATGTTAAAACCCTGAGGGGTACCGGCTGATGGCTAAAGGATGGCAAGCAAAAAATTCCGATTTTTTACTAAAGTCAAGGTTTTTGGCATATTTGTCACTAACCTAAGTTAAAATACACTATTCTGTCTGAGCTCATTTATGCCTAATGAGGGTGGGGCCTGAGGGTTCAACCTTTTCATTGAAGCCTCTCAGAAGGCCTCTACGTTTTCTGTGATTCCCTACTTATTGATATCCAAACGCATGACTTGACTTGACTGATAAGCAGCGACAGCAGTTTTCTCTTTAAAAATTTTCAGATTTCCTTGCATAACTATAAATATCGATATCGATAGTTTCAGAAACGCAAAATCCGTCCGGAACCCTATTTAGGGCTTCAGAAACCCAAATTAGGGTTCCGGAACCCTACTTATGGCTTAAGAAACCCAAATTCCAGAACCCTCTTTAGGGTCTCTGAAACCGTAATCAGAACTTCTGGAACCCTGATTACGGGTTTAGAAACCCAAGATAGGGTTTCAAAAATTAGCCCCTAGAATCCGGCTGGGGGGAATTTTGCCAGAAAATCGGGCCTGGGGAAATCCCACCTATTTCCCCCAACTGCATGTACGTTATGTATTGGATATTGGGTTTTTCAGGTATTGTTCGCACTATAAATTCCGGAAACGATTTTGAATTTTTTTCACCCATTATTTGGCTTGGCCAGCTCTTTTGTACAGAGACGAATCGAGGGTGCCGCGGCAGCGGCAACCGGTCGAGGTTGCCGCGCCAGCGGTCTCCCTATTATGCGCGTTTTCGGATTTACTGTTGCATTTTTACGTCATATTGCGTAATCGTAATGGTTATACAAAGTACGGTATACGGTAATGGCATTGATTCAGGCAAGGCGGGAATTTGATTTGTTGTCATTTGGTTTAGTTGTCTGTGGGCGGTTTATACGAATAAAGGAATACTAGCTGGTATACTTTTTAATAGAAATAATAAGAAACAATAATAATGATAAAACTAAAAATCGTTATATCATCACTGTCGTCTCTGTTAGTATAGTGTTGTTGGACCAGGGGTTTGTGTTGTATTGTGGTCGGACGGCTTTGGTTGTCGTGGTTTCTGTCGAAAATCGCTTGTAAATGGTGAGTCGGTAATCGGGTTGAGACGGATGAGTATGATGGAGTCGGTTGCGCCTATAAACGGAGTGTAGCGACTGATACAAACAAGTATCAAGTTCAGAGAATACGTAATAAGTTGACGAAATTAGTAAAACAAGGACATATAAAGCTACGTTAATATTACAATGATCAAGTAGTTTTTTATGCGAATGGCTAAATATAGTTCGCAATAGTTTGTAGAAGGGAGATATTACACCGATGGGATAGTGCAGACATGGCTCTTGATGTTTGGGCTTTGAATGCTTCAGTAACAAAGGCAATCCGAGTATCCATAAGCGTTTCTTCTGAACAGTTAATGCTGAAAAAGGTAAAACAAGTACAGTTAGAGAGAGACAAGTGGCGACCAATCAATCGTGACCAATTGATAGGTAATCTTTCAGACAGATTTGTCTGACATTTTGTTTGAGTACGGCAGTTCTAGAGATGAGACAATTTGTTTTGCGGATGATGATGAGACACCGACAGTAGGAGATTGTGGCGTTGTGTGTTGTTTGGACGGCTTTGGCTGTAGAAGATTTGGCGGTGGAGACGTAGGAGGATCGGACTTGTGCGATTGGAGTCTGATATGGTGGCGTTGTATCTAAATGAAAGAAATGAAAATAAAAAGAATGACATATGAAAAATCAACAACTGTAGATTGTCATCAACCTTATCACTACACAACTGGTGCTAACAATAGCGGCGGCTAGGCAGGCAGGGGCCGCTGGATAGTGAGTGTCCAATCAATGGATAGGTACCCGACTTTGAGTAGGTAAGCCGCCGCGGCTCAATGTTTAGCAAACGAATGCATCGAACTTTTGATTAGGCAAACTCTAGCACTGACCGGCGGATGATTTCTCTAATCAAAAGTTGGGTGCACTGGTCTTTTTCTGAGCACTGACGGGTGGCCGGGTTGCGTAATCAAAAGTTGTCTGACTGAACTGCTTTCTTCTAAAGACTGACGGGTGACCGCTTTGCCTAATCAAAAGTTGGGTCCGTTGCTTTCTTCTAAGCACTGAGCGGTGGCGGTTCGCCTAATCAAAGTGAGGGTGCTCTGTTTTAAACACTGACCGGTGGGGCGGACCTTGCCTTTCCGGTAACAGGCAGATTGAGTGAATGAGGTGGTATCACGGCCATGGCCAAATTGGTAGGCGCCTGCCCGAAAGCGGTGACCTATAACAAGTTACATTATCAGACACCATCTAGTAACAAGTAACTGAGTTACAGACAGGTGGTAGCTTTTGAAAGTAGTCATCGTATTGGCCGAACAGGTCGTCGTATTGGCGATACTTGAGATACATGGCGTTGAATTTGCGGAAAATGGTTTCGGCTTGGTTGAACATGCCTTGCACAAATCTGTCAGCTTTCTTGTCTAAGCCAACAAACTTGAACGGTTCAACCTCCTCTTCTCTCTTTCCAGCTGGATGATCTTGGCCAAAAGAAGCACCTGTCGGTCTGCTGCGTGTGAGGGCTGTGTGATTTGTGGCTTTGCAAGTCTGGCAGAACATAGTGCTTTACACAGAGACAGTGGGGCCGGCTAGGTAGGCAGGGGCCTGTTTCACCAATTTACAAATACAAAGCAGATTTTACAATTACAAATACAAATACAAATACAAACGGGCCGGATTCTGTTTCACCAAAAAATCTTTGTAGTATTTGTATTTGTATTTGTGAAAAAATTTCACAAGTGATTTACAAAGAAGGAGGGAGAAAAAAATTAGTTTCAGAGCAAAAAAATGGAGGATATTGTTGTGCCGCAACAAACGGATTTATTGGAGAGTAAAAGAAGGCTTCATATGACTCAGGCGCAGAAACTATGGTTGGTTGAGAGAATCCAAGAGAACAAGCATCTGTTGTTCGATAAATTTGATCCAAATATCACCTACGAGGATAAGACCGCAAAGTGGAAGGAGATTTTTGAGGAATGCAAGGCGCAGTCACTTCCCTTTGCTCTGCCCACGGTTGCCGATGAAACTAAAGACTTCAAACACCTGCGAGACGTTGTGTGGCCGAATATCAACAGAGCAACTGTGGTTAGTAGAGCTATTTTTGTAGACTTTGAGGGCATTTTTTGTTTTGCGTGCAGATTAGCGGATTTTCGGACTTAACTGCAGCGTACTATCTCGAAAATATAGCCCATTCAACGTGATATCAGTTCATCCTATGTTAAAAGCGTTGAAAACTATTATTCGGTATCCGGTATTTTTCATTATGGTTGCATCTCTAGTCGAAAAAGTATCTTTTCGCCGTACTGTTCAAGAAATGTTGTCGAGGATTTATTGCCCTTTTTGCGTTTCAAAGGGAGTTCTTTAAGGTTCAAAAGTCAATCCGCCGAAGGGGAGATGGTTGGGGGATCCGGCGCCGGCCGAGCTGAGCCGAAATTCTACGTAGGGAGGGGTTGGGCACTAGAAAACGCTCAAAAATCGCAATCGGAGGGCGGGTCAGCATGACCTTTTCCCACGACTAATATTTCACTTACTATCGTACTTTTCTTTTCATTTTTGGCGCTATATGTATGAATTTATGCGTCTGGGAATAAAACGTTACTTACTTTTTCATAGTTTCAGGCTAAAATTGACAATCAACGAAGTACAGGAAGAGGAGGAGGCAAGAAAGCAAAGTTGACAGATGTGGACAAAGTCGTCCTGGATATTCTTGGGAAGGAATCGCCCGTTCTCCAGGGTCTCGGTGTACCAGATTCGTTGGGGTACACGCCGCCTATGGTCTGTGAAAGAGGTACTACCACTGTATTTTTGAAACCATTCTAGTCCTTATAAGCATACATGTACTACGGGGTTTGCGGGGTTAACCCCTGCTGGAAAGGCCAACCCCCCTCACCCCCGAGACAGGTTACGGGACCCCCCCCCCCCGACCCAAAAATACAAGTACTACGTAGTGACTCCAGCACCAAGAAACTGGCTCAGAAATCACTAATTTTTAGCCTAAAATTGGCTTGAAAAGCCTTTGGAAACGCTATTTGGCAGCTTAAAATAGCGATTTTTAGCGTCCTTGCTGAAAAAACATGCAAAACGCATTTCCAGGCGTTTTGGAGCTTTTTGAATTTTGGACCCCCCTCTGGGCGAAACCGCCCTCGACCCCAACTGAGGAAACCCCCTATCCCCCTCCGCTCAGGTCGGCCCGGAGCTGTTACATATAAGAAACGTTTAGATGACACCGAAATGATTTCACCTGGGACGCCGCTGCCACCTGCACCTCCCCTGCCGAAGCGTGCTCGTGTTGAACTGACCCAAAGGCGGCCAAAATTACCCAGCCGAGCTGCAGCCCCCATGACGTACGTTTTGCCGTTTCTTTCTTATATTTTCCATACGTTGCCTATCAATCCTTATTAAGAGATTACGTCGCGATTTTGTGTTATTTTCTAACTGTATACTTATTTTTTAGTGAAACGAATGAGTTGAGAGCCAAAAAGGATCGACTTCAAGTAGATTATCTCGAATTGCAAACCTACAAGGTTCGACTGGAAATTTGGGAGCTGGAAGAGAAACTGAAACTGCCTCACTCGGTTTCTGTACACTCTGGCCAGCCGTACGCAGCAGTGAGACCTCAATGGGCCGACGACTTTGAAGGCAATTCTAAAGATGAGGAGGACGAACCCGAAATCAGTCTGGCGCAAGAAGCTGACACGGCATTTAGCATTCCTGCCTGCCATTGCGGCGCCGCGGCCTTTCTTCACACTGTCAAGCGCGGCACTTCGAAAGGACAGCAATTCTGGGCCTGTGAGCTGAGAAAATGTGATTACAGGGAGTGGGCCTATGATGACGATGGAAAGATCTCTAAACGTGTGTAGTCGTAAGACGTAAATTGCTGTGTTACCGATAAGTGATTCCATTTTCAATTTTTCATTTATAAACTGCAATCTTCTCAAAACTGTATACTGGCTCGATAACAATGTGAGGTTAAAATCACCGGAAGTAAGATAACAATAATCTGAGACGTCGCAGGCCAGCCGCGCGGCTGTTTGGGTCCTGGTTCTCATCCACTTCATCTTCTGTGTCACGTTCTTCCTCCAGTCCGTACTCGTTCAGGCCAATTTCACTGATTTCTTGGTCAGTCACTGGCTTTGTTCTGAGGCAGAGGTTGTGCAAGGTAACACAACAGTTTACGTTGCAAGCCGCATACGCCGGTTGGACTCGCAAATGCTTCAGGCAGCGGAAGCGATTGAACAAAATGCCGAACGCGCACTCAACAATGCGCCGGGTGGATTTGTGAGCTCGGTTGAACCGGCGCTCAGAAGGGGTTTGGCGGTTTGCCAGCGGTTTGACCAAGTAATCTTTCAACCCAAAGATAGAGTCTCCAAGTAGCACAGCTTCAGGAAACGGCCTCCAGCCTTGTTGAAGTTGCAAACCAAGGGAACAATTTTTCAGAATTCTAGGGTCATTGACACTGCCAGGCCAGTTGGAACAGCAGTAGTAAAACTGGTACTCAGGACCGGCCACCATAAGAGCGTTCAATGAGTGGTTACCATGACGGTCGACAAACTGGGGCTCGCTCAGGGAAGGGGCATCCAAAGGAATCAGCGTTCCATCAATAGCACCACAAACTGCTGGCATTTTGGCGGTGGCATAAAATCGTATGGCAATCGACTGTCTCTCCGAAAGCGCCTCTGGCCAGCGCACCGTTCTCGTAAACAGCAAATCGTTGACAGCGCTGACAACACGGTTCACAACGCGACAGACAGTAGCCTTCGACGGTCCGTGCGCATCACCGATTTTGTAGTACAGGGACCCTAAAACAGGTACATTAGAATTAGAGTGCGTACCGGTATTGGGTAATGGGTGTATGGTGGTTTTTGTGCTCCAAAACTGATTGATAATATAAAAAATAAAAAATTCTTTCAATAATCAGCTCTAGGAACCATTTTTAGGCCAATCAGTAAAAGATTAGGAGAAATTATGTCATAAATTCTGGTATTAACCATTTTCCGAAGTAGCACACCAAAAATAACTTCTTATTGTCTTCGTTCTTTTTTCTTATCTGAACTAAAACATCTAATTGTCGTTTATAATTTGCCTGGTTTGCAATCTGGGTCCCTGAGTGGCCGACCAAATAGATAACTGGTTTGGCCGACGCCTCAGTAATAGGGTACGCACCGGAGGACCTGTCCAAATATAAAAGTACCCCTCCTTAGATATGTATCAGTAGAGGGTGCGTCGGCCAGACCAATTATCGCTTTGGCCGGCCACTGAGGGATCTAGATAGTTAACTTTTGCCGCAGATGGTAGCTATTTAGTGAAATCCGATTGTTGGCCCAGCTGAACAAGCAATCTCAGTAACAAAACCTTCCTCATGAGGTGCTCACTTTAAATTTATAAATTCTTACCAGACGCAAAAAAGCTTAAGCTGACAAGCAACTGTTCCTGCGCCGACAGTGCACCATTTCGATATGACGGGTGTTCCAGTCGCGGGGCAAGTGACTGGAGCAGACTCTCCACGCCGGCTCGATCGAATCTGAATCGCTCAACAAACGACGCGTTGTCGTCCAAAAACAAGTTGATTCGCGGCCGATAAGTGTGTCTTTTTTGAGCAAGAACCGGCTCTCTATTTTCCTCACCGCTTTCAGAGTCACTTGAGAACGTTTCCATCACAAGACAGCCGAGAACACTAACCAATAATTATTTTACAAAGCCTCCGACCTTTGTGAAAAAATTTCACAAATTGGAAGGAATTGTAAATCACTTGTATTTTGGTGAAACAGGAACGTTTGTATTTCGTTTGTATTTGTGAAATTCTACTTGTATTTCGTTTGTATTTGTATTTGTAAATTGGCATGTTGGTGAAACAGAAATCCGTTTGTATTTGTATTTGTATTTGTATTTGTGATGATTTGTGATGATTTGTAAATTGGTGAAACAGGCCCCAGGGGCCGCTGGATAGTGAGCGTCCAATTGATGGATGGGCACCCAACTTTTGAGTATGCTACGCGGACGCCGCTCAATGTTTATAACAAACGAGTGCATCAAACTTTTGTTTAGGCAAACTGAAGCACTGACTGGCGGATAGTTTCTCTAACCCGTTCGGGCAGACCATACTCCAATTGGAGTAGTTTTCTGGCGGTTCCCGATTTGTGAATTTTAAAACAAAATCTGGAACCGCCTGCTCGCTTCGCCCATTTTGGCTGGCTGCCAACTTTGAACTAACCTATCCAAAAGTGGAACGTAGATGGTTTCAGAAATCAGCATTCGTTCAGTAAGCGAACCTAATCGCGTTCTCAGCAAAAAACCCTTTCCGATACGGCAGATAAACAAGAAAGCCAAGCACATCAGTCAAATTCTAACTCCGCCCACGCCGGGGGTTCCCGATTCTTTCTTCATAAATTTTACGAAAACAGAATCGGGAACCGCCTGTTACTTTACGAATTTTGAAGGCGGTTCCCAATCGCTGAATTTTTAGGTCTGTGCGAAAGAGCTAATCAAAAGTCAAGTGCACTTCTCTTTTTCTAAGCACTGAGGGTGGCTGCTTTCCCTAATGATGAAACATTGCCTGAACTGGTTTCTTGTAAAGACTGACGGGTAAAGACAGACAAAAGCGCCAGTGAATTCGATGATGGAGAAGACGGACGGCACGTCAAATTCCATACCATCTTACTTAAAGGGCAGCGCACGCAGCAGCCAATACAAAAGTGTGCAAGCAGGGCTGCAGAGGCCTGCATTCATTGCAGGAAGCTTGGCCGCAAATGATTTACAACCGGTTTTGGTCAGCTGGCTCACCCTTGCCCTCCTAGGCCGCTCAAGCAGCGGGACACGAGTCTAAACTTGTTGCCATTCAATTAAGAACGTGCAGCGCGCCCACAAAAAAACACGCAGAATTTCAGCGATACACAAGACAAAAAATGAATCGAGAAAAAGTCAGAAAAAAGTTGAGTTAGTCTTTTGTTGCTCGTCGCTAGCGTAGTATAGCGTTCGAAAGCATGCTGATTTTGTCTATAATGATCACTCGGAGTTGGGTGTATGAAGCTCTATAGCATTCCGGAGTAGGTATGGCCAATGGTTTTCAAAAATTCACGCTACAGCAAAAAAATTATGCTAAAACCGCCGATAATATGACCGGATGCGATAATTTACGCAAAAAACCGCACTTGATTTCATGAAAAATTAGAAAAACGCAATCTAAAAGCGTCCGTCTGCGAAGAACTTTTGTATGGCGCACTTGGTACCATTTTTAATTATGGGCAACAGATTTGAATAACTCGCGCTACAAGCAAAATCTACGCTAAAACGGCAATAGCATGACCGGATGCGATTATTTACGCAAAAAACCGCACATAATTTCATGAAGAATTGGAGAAATGCGGGTTCAAAACAGCCGCGTGGATCAAATCGCGTAAATTAGTGTTTATAACTTGGTCGCCGTCCCAACGGTGGCTGATTTTCTATGGCGCGTGTTACGAAGGTGAAACCAACTTGATTGTTTAAAATCTACTAGAAAGATGTGAATATTCGTCGCCCAGCTTAATTAATGCAAAAAAGTATGATTGCAAGTGTTGGGTACAATAAAAGCCTGAAATGGCAAAAATTTAGGTTTACAGAAACTTCAACATCGTTTGTGGGGTTAATGGAAAAGAGCAGAGAGCAAATTCTTATATCATTCGAAAGTCTGAAGTCTACTGTACACGGAACCGATTGAACATCTTGCGCCGAATTCGTCGTTTTTTTAAAAGAACGAGGAACATGAAAAAAATCCACGAAAATGCCCATTTTCAGTAGTTAAGAAAGAATCAAATTTGTGGGGACCATGCCGAAGTGCGGAAAGAAAAAAAGCGGTGCTATATAGGTAACGAGTTGCGCTGATTCTAAATCCGGTTGAACAAAATTTGAATCAACTCTCCTTTTAGCAGAAAATGGCCATTGAAAAACGACGAATTCAGTTTTCGAAAGGAAAATGCCCTTTAACGGCCGAATTATGATTCAAAATGCATCTTATCCGATAGCTCACACTCTGTTTCATATAAATACATCACATCACCCTATCAATAACGGAACACAAAAAAGCATTTGCGCTTGAAGTTGCAAAAACGGTTTTGGACCACTTTTTGGCTGTGATTTTGTATTTTCTATTCGGCGCGGCGCGAACGTGCTTTGGCCATCCCTATCCGGAGGACGCTGGTAACATTCACAATGACTGAATGATCTGCTATCCCGGCCATGGTCAAATTGCCAGCCGGCTGCCGGAAAGCGGCGAAGTGTAACAAGTTACATAATCGCACAGCATCTAGTAACAAGTAACTGAGTTTAACAAAGATGATCGAATCTGTTCTCCTCATATCCCCATATTTCATCGATTATCGGCAGATTCCCCCCGCAACCGCACCTAGAAAAGTTGCTATAAAACTCATGAAAAGACGCACATTACCGCGCGACTGGGAATATTTGTACAACTGCCCTAGCTACAGTTTAACTACAGTTAAAAACATTGGGGTCCAACCCCCAGTACTTTAACTTGCTTTAAACGCCAATTTTCACTATGGCAAAAATAGGGAAAAAAACAAGTTTTCTAGCTCATCTTAAAGATAGCTGCGAATTTTACTGTGCCAGTAGGCCTACCTTAGTCGAGATCCCCTTAATTAATAATAAACTGTAACTACCTTGCGTTAAGTGCTAAGTTCTCTGCGAACGATACTGAAAGAGAGGTTTGGCCGACCTTTCATTGCAGCTGCGTTGTAAGCAATTACTAATGAACTATTATTCTTCATCAAGAACATAAAATTAGTTCAACTCAAACAAGCCGGCAGATTTAGAATGAAGCCTGAGAACAAATGCGTTAATCGCAAAATTCTATTTATACAACATACATCTAGGGATGGGCACGTAAATTAATTTTCGTAACGCGTATCGTAAATTAAGCGCCGATTTTTAATTTACGTTACGCTTAACAATTACCGTAATTAAAAAAATCCGGATACGGAAATTAAACGAATACGAAAATTAAAATTTAGCAATACGTAAATTAATTTCCGTACGTGAATTAATTTACGTTCCTAGCGTAAAACAGATTTTTCTGTTGAATCCTGAGCCCACCGCATTGTTTTGTTGTATTATAGGCATATTTTTGGTTACTACTGAAACTTAAATGCGACTGACTTTTAAGGTTAATTTTTCGAAAATTTTTCGCCCTTGTCGCACAGAAGCCCAATCCCACTATTCGAACTGCTAAACCGGTTAATTTCGGTCAATTTTACGGTCGGAATATCTTATAGATACGTTTTTGAAGGCTTGAATTTGTCAATATGTTATCTCCCTGTATAAGAAAATAGGCAGAAAAGCCAGGCAACTATAAATTCATGTGTAGGTGTTGTACTACTGTTGGAAAGTTCAGGGTTGAAAAATAGGTTCAGGTTCAAGTCAAAGCCAACATCGAAATTTCAGGTTCAAGTCCATCTTCTAAAAAACCTGGACAATAGGTTCAGGTTCAAGTCCACCGATATCTCCAAAAACTGTAGATATTTTGCGCTGCTTGCAACTTTTCTGAGCTATGAGCCTTTCTACTGGCAGAAAAACATACATCAGACTTTACAGGGCAGTGTACTTTCGTTTTCTGACAGTTTCAGGTTGAAAATAGGTATAAAAACATGAAATCTTTAAAATTCTATGCAATCCAACCGAAAATTTTACATAGTTTGCCTAAAAATTGCAGTTGAAATTTGAACCTGTTGAGAAAGTCCAATAAAACGGAACAGGTTCAACTCCGGCTGAAATAAAATAGGTTAAGGTTCAGGTTAAAGTCCACAAATTTCAGATTAAAAACCTATTAATAGATCCAGGTTCAGTCGGACTTGCCAACAGTATGTTACATTTAAAATGCATTCAAACAGAGAAGTGAAGTTACATAGTTTCCTTCACTACTAATCTTATATGTAAGTACTGTCATACGTTTAACCATCATTGCAGTGTGCGGTAGGTAGACTACAGTCTGTAGTACGTACGTAGTTGGCTAGTTGCTGCGCAGTTATAAAACCCTCAGCAGCTACAGTAATTCAGCCAAAAAACATACCCACATTTCATTCCTTCCTTTTGGTGTGAAGTTAGATTTCAAAAATACGAATGCAATTCCAATCGAACAAACACAGAATTAAAATTTGCATTGCATACAGTTCATTTTATAATTTTTTCCGCGATATTCGATTGCTACTACCTACTAGCAATTTTTGATGAAAAACGAAAATTAATTTACGTTTGGCTGGAATCTTATTCGTTACGACGTTACGGAAATTAATTTACGTGACGCGTTACAGCAAGAAATTGGCCGTTTTAATTTCCGTAACACGTTACGATTACGGAAATTAAAATCTGGTAAAACAGAAATAACGTGTACGTAAATTACCGATTTTAATTTACGTTGCCCATCCCTAACTAGGGCACACCCTTTCAAACTAATTCCTGTCCGTTGGGCGTCAATGGGCGTTGTTTTCCTGCCTTGGCAGTTTTACGTCCGGGTTCAGGTTTTCCTGAATAAACGTTTACATACATACACACACATCCTGTAAACCCGAGTGGGTCTGACTTTCGCTATCTAGACTGCAGTAGAAACCTTTTCAATGTACACGTTTGTAAAGATTTGGAACAACTTGCCGACTGACCTAATTTTGCAGCCAAAATTGAAAGATGCTAGGAACCTTGAACGTTACTTTAAAACACAGTCCCCTGAACGGCTCAAGGGTGAGGGGTGTCTGAATTGGCCCGCGTTTGACCTTCTTGTCAACCTGTATAGAATGTATGAACCGACCTTATGACCATTATGTATGCATTAAGAGTCAGTCTCTGAACCGATCGAGTCTTGGTCCTTTGCCATATTCAGACCCCAAAAATGAAACTTTGGCATGGAGGGCTCAAAGTTGGAGGACTAATACGTATGGATAGGTTATATAACCACCGCAAAGGATATCCCGATTTGACGCTCCACGCTCGAGAGACGGCCTTCTGAAAATCGGTCCGCTTAACTATGGGACCAAAATTTCAAAATCGAATTTCTAGCGCACTAATCAGTGTTGGGACTTCAACGGTCGAATTCCATTTTCAACGAAAAAAATTTTTTTCGACCCCCTTTGGAGCCCCCTAGCTCGTCTGAAACCCCCCCTACACCGCTTTTTTATTTCAGAATATTGTGGCGCTATCAATTCCCTACAGTTTGGTATAAGCCACATTGGCTGACCCGTAGAAGAAAGTGGTGAAATATGGCTTCAAACTTGAAAAATCCACAAATTTTTAGTTTTGGTACTGCACCAAAATTTCCTGGTGGAGTTTCTAGCGCACTAATCAGTGTTGGGACATAAAAATTGGGGGTTTAGGGTAACTTTTAGAGTACTTTCAGAATCAACGGTCGAATTCCATTTTCAATTAAAAAATTTTTTTCGACCCCATTTGGAACCTCTAGCTCGTCTGGAACCCCCTACACCGTTTTTTTTATTTCAGAATATTGTGGCGCTATCAATTCCCTACAGTTTGGTATAAGCCACATTGGCTGACCCGTAGAAGAAAGTGGTGAAATATGGCTTCAAACTTGAAAAATCCACAAATTTTTAGTTTTGGTACTGCACCAAAATTTCCTGCTGGAGTTTCTAGCGCAATAATCAGTGTTGGGACTTAAAAATTGGGGGTTTAGGGTAACTTTTAGAGTGCTTTCAGAATCAACGGTCTTATTCCATTTTCAACCAAAAAAATTTTTTTCGACCCCCTTTGGAGCCCCCTAGCTCGTCTGGAACCCCCCGTTTCAGGCAAGTGAGCTAGGGGCCCCAAATGCTGGAGTGTGTCCCATAGTTAAGTGGACCGATTTTCAGAAGGCCGTATCTCGAGCGTGGAGCGTTGAATCGGGATATCCTTTGCGGAGGTTATATAACCTATCCATACGTATTAGTCCTCCAACTTTGAGCCCTCCACGCCAAAGTTTCATTTTTGGGTCTGAATACTGAAACTCGATTGGCCCAGAGACTGACTCTTAAATTTTATATTGATATCAGCTTTAAAAGTAGCATTCGATCTATTTAGTCTACTACATTCTTGTTTTTGTTTGTCATTTCTGTGCCATACCGCAGCTGGTGAGTAAAGCGCAATAAAAAGATAATAAAAATAAATTAATGCCTGAAAACATTCAATTCTACCGCAAACTGAAATTTCCAAGATTGGCGCAAAAATACAGAAAGGGCCAAAAATGTCCATCCTTTTTCGAACTTTACTCAAACTACTCTTTCTCGGTGGTTATTTCTTTATAGATTTGGCTCAAATTTTCAGGATTCTAATTAATATGATAACTTGTGAAAAGAGTTTATCAACTACAGGGTGTCTCAAAAAAAATGATCACATTTCTTTTTACTGCCATTTCCGCAAATTTTGACCAAATAGGCTGAAATTTGGACCATAGGTGCCAAAATTCGGGGAATTTTATGTGTTAAAGGTTGGTGCACTAGGCTTGACTCATTCACGAGAAAATTCAGAAAAAGTAAAATTTGGAAAATTCAATAGTGAAAGCCGGTCACCGAAAAAATGATCACATTTCTTTTTACTGCCATTTCCGCAAATTCTGAGCAAATTGGCTGAAATTTGCACATAGGTGCCAAAAATTCGGGGAATTTTATGTGTTAAAGTTTGGTGCAGTAGGCTTGACTTATTCCTGAAAAATTTCGAAAAAAGTGAAATTTGGTAATTTCAATAGTGAAAGCCGGTCACCGAAAAACGTCACATTACATTATCGCCTAAACTCTATCGATAGCGTTGGAGTTCATGCGTCAACTTTTTACACACGAATTACCATGAATTTCTGCGTTTACACTCCAAATTTCATCCGATTCCGACAGAAATTAGGAAAGATACAGTCAAAAGAAATGTTTCCATTTTTCGGTCACCGGCTTTCACTATTGAAATTACCAAATTTCACTTCTTTTGAAATTTCTCGGGAATGAGTCAAGCCAGGTGCACCAAACTTTAACACATAAAATTCCCCGAATTTTGGCACCTATGGTCCAAATTTCAGCCTATTTGGTCTAAATTTGCGGAAATGGCAGTAAAAAGAAATGTGATCATTTTTTCGGTGATTTCACTATTGAAATTACCAAATTTCAGTTTTTTTGAAATTTCTCGGGAATGAGTCAAGCCTAGTGCACCAAACTTTAACACATAAAATTCCCCGAATTTTGGCACCTATGGTCCAAATTTCAACCTATTTGGTCAAAATTTGCGGAAATGGCAGTAAAAAGAAATGTGATCATTTTTTTTGAGACACCCTGTAGTTGACACTCGCACAAAACACACAAACACACACAGACGCAACCACTCGATAACTCGATAATACAAACACTCTGGGAATCACGCATTCTTTCATCACTCCCCATCACGGATGTCTGGGCCTCATCTGTGCCTGACAACCGTGAAACAACGAACTGTATTGATCTACTCCGCCTCTGTTGACTTGGTCTCTTGCGCGCCACGTTTCGGCCTTTCTGCGCCTTTGCCTTCAACTGGTGACTTGTCATCGGTGTAACGAAATTCCATCTCTTGTGAAGCGAACTCAAATGAACTGTCATTCTTCTCCTCCTTTGTCCTCTTCTTCTCACCCTCTTTCCTCTTCTCTTCTCAACTCTCCTTCTCTTCTTCCTCCTTCTTTTCTTCATCCTTCTTCCTCTCTTCCATCTTCTTCTCATCACCTTACTCCTCATCATCCTCTCCCTTTTGATCACTCTGTCCACTCCACTTCTTCTCTTCGTCCTCTTTCTCCTTCTTTCTCTAAACATCTTTCTTCTGTCACCTCTGCTTCCATCTTCTCCCTCCTCTTCTCTCTTCCTTCTCACTATCCTCTCCAAACGAAAACCAGAGCTCATATCTTCACAAAGTGCTTGCTGCACAACATGAATGGGAACGGACTGAAAACGGCTCTCCGCCAAACAAAGAGACTCTGGAACTCCATCGACTAACTGCGCATCATTCTTCTCCACTGCTTTCGGCACATCTGCCTTCTGCTCCTCCACACACGAACGAAGATTAGGGGCTTGCGACTTCTTCACAGAGGACTTGCGAGGCTGGGAGAGGGACTTGATAAGGTCAAGGAGAAGGCGATTGTCGCGGATCTGTTGGTCTTGTTGAAGCCGAAGTTGTTCTTGTTGAAATAAGATGAATTGTTGTAGTTGTTGTCGTTGTTGTTGTTGTAGTTATAGTTGTTGCTGAAGCTTTAGAAGCTCTTGATTTTGTCGTCGGTGGTCTTGAGAGAGTTGTAGTAGACTAGAGTAGAGTGAGATAGTAGAGAAGTAGCAGGAAACGAAGTGAGCGTCGAGTGGGGCACGGCTGTGCCTGACGATCACGAAACCAAGGAACACGAACTTGAGAATGGGAAACAGAAGAAGCTTTGTAGTAGAACTGGAACTTGTAGTAGCACTGAATGAAGGTGGGCTCGAAGGGTACTCGGCACCAAGATGAAAGGAGTTTATCAACTAGTTGACACTCGCACACAAACACACACAGACGCAACCACTCGATAACTCGACAATACAAACACTCTAGGAATCACGCATTCGTTCACTTGGTAGATTAGATACCATGCAAGTTTAGTGCGATAATCCTGATTTCCCCAGGTTTTATGACCCGAAGACGTAGAATCGGCGTGGTCCACAGGCGGAAGCTCTATTTTATCGGAAATTCAAAGAGTATGGGTCTGAAACTTGCGGGAACGATTGGTATTGCCATTGGGCATGACATGCTGACCTGGACCCCTATAGCTGAAAGGGCGGTAAAATTGGAGAATTTCAAATACATGACAAGACAACATGTGACTTTTCTGCGTAAAACCGGCGAAATGAAGATTTTCGATTTTCGAAAAACACTGTGGAGAAGGTTCCCGTTATGTGGAAGAGTTTTAATATCGGACAAAAACGTTTTTAGCTTGCGAAACCCCAGAAATATGTGAATCACCCAAAACTGTCTGTCTAATGGTTTGGTGTGTTATGAATGATTCGTCTAGAACAATAGACTCGAGCGCCAATGGAAGTTACTGGTTGGGGTTGGGATTTCTTCTTATTTGGATGAGCACCATTCTCATACTGACCAGGGAATTCTGGATTAAACCCACTCAACTCTCTCCTCATCACATAATGGTCGTCCGTCAGACGGAAAGAACTCGATTTTGAATATAGTACAGTATGTCATGTGTAGAATAGATCCTCAGTGGTATTTAGAATCTTATGGTGATATGGAAATTAAATTTCACCCTACGACATGTAAAGCTGCACATACGCTGGTATGTACTGTTCTCGTGACGTTTACTTTAGCTGTTATTGATAAATAGATATTTGGTTTTGCTGATTTTATGCAGAAATCGTTGTTTACACGTACATTGAACACCACAAAGCACATTCACATAGGTACAGTACACAGTCTCCATAGCCATAGATCTTGTAATTGTCGTTTATAATACTGATATAGATCAAATAGATAACATAACTGAAGTGTAAAAATACAAACAATAGAACCAGAGGATAAAACACAGTGCATGTACAAGCTGAAAACTGTTATGTACAGCATCTTATATCGGTTCCACCACTCTAATACGGAATTCGACAGTTGCGGCAGATGGTCTGACCTAGTTTTGGCAAACTTGTACTTTGCCCGGAAAGTGCTAATTGATTTCCGCCAACTGAAACTAAAATCATGAAAGGGAGTGTGAGTGACGTTATAGCAACAGAAAAGAATTGTACCAGTGGAAAAGATAGCCATGAACATACATGTAGCAGGTTAACGTTAGTTAGTTAGTTAGTTAGTTAGTTAGTTAGTTAGTTAGTTAGTTAGTTAGTTAGTTAGTTAGTTAGTTAGTTAGTTAGTTAGTTAGTTAGTTAGTTAGTTAGTTAGTTAGTTAGTTAGTTAGTTAGTTAGTTAGTTAGTTAGTTAGTTAGTTAGTTAGTTAGTTAGTTAGTTAGTTAGTTAGTTAGTTAGTTAGTTAGTTAGTTAGTTAGTTAGTTAGTTAGTTAGTTAGTTAGTTAGTTAGTTAGTTAGTTAGTTAGTTAGTTAGTTAGTTAGTTAGTTAGTTAGTTAGTTAGTTAGTTAGTTAGTTAGTTAGTTAGTTAGTTAGTTAGTTAGTTAGTTAGTTAGTTAGTTAGTTAGTTAGTTAGTTAGTTAGTTAGTTAGTTAGTTAGTTAGTTAGTTAGTTAGTTAGTTAGTTAGCTGATTTGACATTTGTTGTCGACTGATGCCAGGTCTGAATGTTAGGCGGCAGCGATTTGCAAGTCAGCAAACCAATCAGCCCCTTCCTGATGTCTTTCTGCTTACGCACATAGATAAGCAGGTTGCAGACGGGGTTAAAACAGTTGATCAGGTAGACCCACCCCACAAACATGTTGTACAAGTGGGGCGTATAAGTGAGCACATTCAGAACCGCCGACGGGACTATGAGGAAAAGAAAAGTACAGGTGCAACTGGCTCCCACAGCTCTAGTTAGACGCTTCTGCCACTGCTTCTCCGAATTCTGGTTGGCCGAACTTTTCGAGGAGTTGCCACTGGCAGCAACTCCCGGCTTTTTGAAACGCCCAACCAACCACACCAACACATAGACCAGCACACTCAACAAGCCCAAAACGGAATTGAGAGTGTAGTGCATTTGGTACTCGGACGGTTTGGCCGCCTCTCCCGTCCAGCACAGCTCGGTCACACTATCTTTTGACAGGGCAGCCCCGTGCACAAGCAAACTGTAGACTAACAAAGCTACAGTAGAAGCAAAAGCCACTACACAGAAGGCGTAACGTCGGGTCAGTTTACGATATAGGCCCGGCCGCCGGACCGCGGTCAGTCGATCGAAAGAGAGCATCAGCATCATCAGACTGCTGGGCGTGTAGCTGAGGAACCAAATGCTGCAGTGAAAGGTCAGCATGCAGTCCAGTCGGCTGGCTGGCTCGGTGTAGCTGTTGTCGAGAACCTTTGGAATGCGGTACACACCTGCAAATACCATCTTCATCTAACGATCTAACAAATTTCTGCTCTCTAACCGGTTCAATTTACAAAATCACTGACTACTGTAACGCTGACAGCGCCGCGCTATTATTCGTTGGTGAATGTTTTGTTTGCGGCGCTACTATTGGAGCGTGCGCGCTATTATCATTACAATGTACATTGGCCATCTCAAGTATCCTATAAGCCATTCAGAATCCACTTTGTTTCTGTTTTGTGCAAAATTTTTCGATTTTCTTAGATCCGTTTGTTTCTAGCTACTGTACTTGACATAGTCTTGGGGTTTTTCAACACGAAAACGTGAAATACTACGGTGGCAATTTGCGGATTTTCTGAGAAAACATTCGGCAATAATTCTGGTACACTGCGCTACATTAGCGGAAACCTACCATATTAACTTAAGACTAAGATTGAACCTAAAAGTAAGTGTAACTTCATCCTAAGTTAATTCATCCCGAACCTATGTAGAAGCTTAAAACCTGATCACAGTGCTGAATAGAAGCCCTCGGTTCCAAATAAGAGAGGGATAGTGTCACTCTAACTAAATCGGATAATCAGCGCGTCATGACCAGTGTTGTGCCTAGCCCAAATTTCTAAAACTCGGTAAGTATTCAGTAAGTAAATCCAGATTTTTTGAAATTCAGTAAGTACGAGTAAGTACTGGGTTTTTCAAAGAAAACCCGGTAAGTACTCAGTAAACAATTCAGTAAACTCAGTAAAACCTTCAAAATTCAGAAATATACAATTTATCTGAAAATGTTTACGTGATATAGCTTTTAGCTACTAGAATCATTTTTCAGTGCTGATTGATGAGTTTAAGATAATGTAGCTTGACTTGTCAGCATTTTATTCATGTTTTGTGTTATTTCACATTACTTATTGTGCTAATTGGCATGCATGGAAAGCCTTAAAATATGCAAATTGTACATACAGTAGTGACTAGAGGATGTGGCTTTAGATGAAAAGCTAGGCCAAATCGGTGGGTGAAGATTTGTTCAAGTTTTCGCCATTTCCTCACAGTTCATCCGACTGATGCAAAAAACGTCAATCAAAATATAGCTATGTAGTAGTACAGGGTGTCTCAAAAAAATGATCACATTTCTTTTTACTGATATTTCCGTAAATTTTGACCAAATAGGCTGAAATTTGGGCCATAGGTGCCAAAAGTCGGGCAATTTTATGTGTTAAAGTTTGGTGCACTAGGCTTGACTCAATCCCGAGAAATTTAAAAAAAAGTGAAATTTGGTAATTTCAATAGTGAAAGGCGGTCACCGAAAAATGGAAACATTTCCTTTTCCTATATCTTTTCTAATTTTTGACGGAATTGGATGAAATTTGGAGTGTAAACGCAGAAGTTCAGGGTAATTCGTGTGTAAAAAGTTGGCGCATGAACTCCAACGCTATCTTTAGAGTTTAGGCGATAATGTAATGTAACGTTCTTTCGGTGACCGGCTTTTGGTATTGAAATTACCAAATTTCACTTTTTTTGAAATTTCTCGAGAATTGGTCAAGCCTAGTGCACCAAATTTTAACACATAAAATTGCCCGAGTTTGGGCACCTATGGTCCACATTTCAGCCTATTTGGTCAAAATTTGCGGAAATGGCAGTGAAAAGAAATGTGATCATTTTTTCGGTGACCGGCTTTCACTATTGATTTAGCAAATTTCACTTTTTTTGAAATTTCTCGGGAATGAGTCAAGCCTAGTACACCAAACTTTAACACATAAAATTGCCCGAGTTTTGGCACCTATGGTCCAAATTTCAGCCTATTTGGTCAAAATTTGCGGAAATGGCAGTAAAAAGAAATGTGATCATTTTTTTTGAGACACCCTGTAGATATAGTTTCTACTGCTATAGTCTTTGCGTCTGATAAGTCTGTTTGCAATTCTGCCGCGCAAAGAAAGCTTAGGTTATGCAACAAGCAGTGAAAATTGCAAAAAATTTGGCAAAAACTGTGTGTTTTCTTCGTTGGCAGATATATTAGCGAAAGAGAAACCGTATATTTTCTTGCACAGGTGCGGCGAGTTGCCTATTGCAGAAGCTTTTACTCAGTAAACAACTCAGTAAATTACCGAGTACCGAGTTTACCGAATTTTTTTCTAATTGAGTAATTCAAAATTGAAACTTGGTATTCAGTAAGTAAAATTAAGAAAAATTTTTACCGGTAAGTAAAAGTACTTACTTTAATTAAAAATAACTAAGTACCGAGTGACTTTTACTCAGTAAATTTACTGGGAACAACACTGGTCATGACTAAATGAAATGCACGCCGCTTCACTCGCAATTCGGCAGTGAAATCTACAGCGTAGCTTAGCCTGTACAAGCCTTTGTTTTTCTGTCAATAGAGGCGATTTTTGTCGTAAAAAACAAGCAATATCTATGATTTTCACTCTGACTGCCTGTAAGCTTTTAGTTTAAGCAAATTGGTCGTAAACGGACAGTATGTATCCATTAGAGACATGGGGAACGACAAAGCATTGATAGGTAGGGCGCTTAAGGTTTACGGCAAACTTTACCGCATGTACTGTAAATACAATGAACGTACTTGCCGCTACGTTGAAGATGCCATAACTGAGCGAATCGTAGAAACCGAGTGTCCCAATTAGGATGAACTCTTTGCGCGCTCTCAGCGCCTTGTACCGCAAGATGGTGGCCAGAAGGAGGACGTTGCTAAGGGTCACCGGAACGCCCACCACACAGTAGAGACCAAAGTTGGACAGAAGAGACAGCACCTCGCCTTCGTTTACACTCTGGTTACCGCTCATGACTTCTCTCTCTGTACTTGTTTGTGCCACTGAGTCAGCTAGAACTAATTTGTCTTCTGACCGGCCTGCGGCAAAGTTGAACTATATAGTAGTCATTAAGCTGAACTGTTGGCGCAATTAAGAAGTTGAGCAAACATCATCAAGCTAATTAACCAACCAGCATAGACCGTTTGCCAAGCAACTAGAAATAGACAGCCTGACAAACACGCTTGTGACCATACATGGTAACAGGTCCGGGCCCGCGTGAAGGGAGCGCGAGACGGTTCCGTCAGGTGGCGGATTGAGGGGGATACAAAATTTCAAAAAGCCCCAAAACGCCTGGAAACGCGTTTTTTAGCGCGTTTTCCTCAGTAAGGAGACTAAAAATCGCTATTTTAAGAGACGCAGTTTTTCTAGGAATTGACTTTTGCTCCTTAACCTCCAGACAAATCTCAACTTTTCTCTCCGATTTGGCTAAAATTTTGTATTTTTGACTTTGGTCTAAAAAGACATTTTATTAAATAAACAAGCACCAATTTATTAAACATTTATTTATTTACTAACTACAAACTACATATTTTCGGCGATCATGACGTGACGTCATCAAGAGTACGTACAAATTAACTAAGACTACATATTCTTTGGGCTGACTACAAATTGACTACAAGCTAAGCTACTATTTCTGAATTTGCGAATTTGTAGTCATTTTTTTGGAAATTTTCAGATTATATATGTAATTTTATATTAATTGAGCCCCTAATCGGCATTTTGAGCTGTCTTCAGCTTACGATAAGCTCGCCAAACCGTAAAACATACCAAGAAAGAAACCATTCTTTATATAAAGTGTTAGAAAGAACGTTTTTCCAGTTTTCCCGCTTTTTTGCCCACAGAAATAAATTTTCAGAGAAAGGTGGGTGACCACCACGCCGCGTCAGTGGCTCAGTGGGTAGCTCGCTGCCTCTGAGTCACGGCGGCCGCTGCATCCCTAGTGGTTGTAGTGGTTCATCCTCTCGGCGTGGCAAGTTTCTTGCTGCAAAGAGTTGGTCGTCGGCACAACGCTCCACCCAGGCCACCGAAAACTGGTTACAGTGAGTAGGTAAAATGGGAACCAACTGGATCTGCCGTTGCACCGAAAGCCGCTGCTAAAAGCATGCCGCGTTGGAGGGAAGATCAACGACGTCAGGAGCCGTCTGAGAAACCAGCATTACGGCCTATACCGGTTTACTCCTCCTCGGCCGGGCGGCCGCTGGGAGCTGTCAGCACCATGACGTCACCACGCCAGGCGCTCTCTTAGTACCTGGCGCCCAACAGCATGGCTTGAGTGGCTTGGCAGTGAAAGAAGGGCAAACGTCCGAGATGACGATATCAGGGGTAACGAAATGGACCGTGCAGGTCTGATCGTAGGGCCGTACATTGTACGACCCCCCCCGCCAGATCGGATCGGATCGGATCGGGTGACCACCACATCACTGACTTCTGCAAATTCGTTCATGCTTTTTCTTGCCTTAGATTTTTATAAAACGTGCTCATTCTATTTTTTTAGAAAGATACCAAATGTTCAGCATAGAATTGTATTAAACATTGAATTTTGTGTGTTTCTTTTCCAGAAATATTTATTGGAAATGGCGATTTTTTGACAGAAAAAATTCAAATAACAGGCGGTTATTACGTTTGCAAAGCATGACTGTGACTGATTGTTCAAGGCAAACATGTGCAGTAATATCGAATTTCTGACGTTTGGCAACCTGACTACAAATTGACTACGAACTACTACACTACGTATTTTTTATCCAGAATTTCACAACTACAAACTAAGACTACAAATTTTTTTCTCGAAAAGTTTTGACTACAAACCAAGACTACAAATTGAACTTTTCTCAGGAAATACATAGGTCTAAGTCACAAGCGTGTTTGCCAGCCTGTCTAGTGCTAGTTGCTTGCCAAACTGTCTATGCTGGTTAATTAACTTGATGATGTTTGCTCAACTTTTTAATTGCGCCAACAGTTCAGCTTAATGACTACTATTTAGTTCAACTTTGCCGCAGGCCGGTCAGAAGGCAAATTAGTTCTAGCTGACTCAGTGGCACAAACAAGTACAGAGAGAGAGAGAAGTTATGAGCGGTAACCAGAGTGTAAACGAAGGCGAGGTGCTGTCTCTGCTGTCCAACTTTGGTCTCTACTGCGTGGTGGGCGTTCCGGTGACCCTTAGCAACGTCCTCCTTCTGGCCACCATCTTGCGATACAAGGCGCTGAGAGCTCGCAAAGAGTTCATCCTAATTGGGACACTTGGTTTCTACGATTCGCTCAGTTATGGCATCTTCAACGTAGCGGCAAGTATGTACAGTACATTGTACTTACATTCGGTAAAGTTCTCCTAAAGCGTAAACCTAAAGCGCGCTACGTATCAATGCTTTGTCGTTCCCATTCCATGTCTCCAATGGATACATACTGTCCGTTTACGACCAATTTGCTTAGACTAAAAGCTTGCAGACAGTCAGAGTGAAAATCATAGATATTGCTTGTTTTTTACGACAAAAATCGCCTCTATTGACAGAAAAACAAAGGCTTGTACAGGCTAAGCTACGCTGTAGATTTCACTGCCGAATTGCGAGTGAAGCGGCGTGCATTTCATTTAGTCATGACGATAAAATAGCGATTTTTAGTCTCCTTACTGAGGAAAACGCGCTAAAAAACGCGTTTCCAGGCGTTTTGGGGCTTTTTGAAATTTTGTATCCCCCTCAATCCGCCACCTGACGGAACCGTCTCGCGCTCCCTTCACGCAGGCCCGGACCTGTTACCATGTATGGTCACAAGCGTGTTTGCCAGCCTGTCTAGTGCTAGTTGCTTGCCAAACTGTCTATGCTGGTTAATTAACTTGATGATGTTTGCTCAACTTTTTAACATGCATTTTGCGAGAAAGTCAACTTAGGAAGGTCAAGCAACTTTTTTTCCCAGATCCGGCTGGTGTCGAAATATGTTAAAATAGATACCAAACGAACACCAACGGTGCATGTTCGAACATCGGGGACCCCCTAGAACCTGAGCTGTACCCCCTCAAAGTTGGGTCACCAGCCACTTTTTGACCAATTTTTTTGTGTCTGACAGTCTCAACTCAAACGATCACCATTCTCTCATTTCTCTAGATACAGAATTGGTCTGCACATGGTTCGATAGCTCTAAGGGTGGCCTTTCTAGCGCTCTACCCCCAGGCTTCCGGAACCTACCCAGTTAGCGAGATATTCTCGAAAAACTGAAAAATTTCCGAAAAACACTGCCTGATTTTTTTCCGAAAAATCGTTATAACTTCTGCCAGATATGCGTCGTCCGTTAGATATTTTAGATAATGATACAACACTAAAGGCCAAACAAAATTAACATATTTCGGATCCAAATTGTGGTTGGTGGGGGGGGGTGTTTGTTTTGCGATTTGAAGACTGTCGAAAAATTTTTTTTTGCTTAGAATCAAAAACAAACCAGTCAGTCTGATGCAGGTTGACCCGTTGATTCCGAATATGCACTCGGATCGGCTGGATTCCTTCTGGTTCGGGAGTTATTGACCTCCAAATTCTTGACAGACAATATTTCTCGAGTGGCACTCCTCATTAGCATGAGTAAGAAGCGTGCTGAAAAGCAGTTTTTCTTATGCAGTTTTTGCTGCTGATTCTGAAAATAGCTATATTTTCTCTCTGCGATGCCGATTTTGGAAGATATGGCCATTTTAAGAATTTGCAAGGAAAATGTATGAACTTTGCATGCCATAGCAGTTTGAAAGGTGACTCAGTTCAGACATGTGTTGGGCACAGACCCATGCAATTTGCTTCATCTAATGCAGTTTTTCACGCTGATTCTGAAAATGAGAGCCGTTTTTCAATATGCCCGCTCCCACATGAGTTATTGCCTCCTGGTGCCCTGTCATTTATGTCATAAGTGACTGATCAAGGAAATTCATGAAATGGCTCCTATTAGGTGTAGTTTTCTTCGCTGATTCAGAATATGACGCTATTTTTGCGGTACAACCACTGGCCCGTGACTTATGGCCTTCTAAAGTTTTATCAATACCCATGGTTTCCGGTGGGGTCATCTTGAAATAGATAATCATTGTTCCGGCACTTTCAAAGGGAATCATGTAACAGTAAATGGTCTACCTGACCTATTTTGAGCCGCTGATTTTAAAAATGACCTTACCTCTCTTCTTCAGGCTCTGGTTTTTATAATTCAGTCATATTGTTGTGTCATAACTGTGGAGGGTTGTATCAGAAAATTGGGTTCTTCCAGGGTAAAACTATGGTAATTTTTGAAATCAGCGGCTCAAAATAGGTCAGGTAGACTATTTACTGATACATGATTCCCTTTACAAGTGCAGGAACAATGATTGTCTATTTCAAGATGACCCCTCCAGAAACCATGGATGTTGATAAAACTTTAGGAGGCCATAAGTCACGAGCCAGTGGTTGTACCGCAAAAATAGCGTCATATTCTGAATCAGCGAAGAAAACTACACCTAATAGGAGCCATTTCATGCATTTCCTTGATCAGTCACTTATGACGTAAATGACAGGGCACCAGGAGGCAATAACTCATGTGGGAGCGGGCATATTGAAAAACGGCTCTCATTTTCAGAATCAGCGTGAAAAACTTTATTAGATGAAGCAAATTGCATGGGTCTGTGCCCAACACATGTCTGAACTGAGTCACCTGAAAGTTCATACATTTTCCTTGCAAATTCTTAAAATGGCCATATCTTCCAAAATCGGCATCGCAGAGAGAAAATATAGTTATTTTCGGAATCAGCAGCAAAAACTGCACAAGAAAAACTGCTTTTCAGCACGCTTCTTACTCATGCTAATGAGGAGTGCCACTTGAGAAATATTGTCTGTCAAGAATTTGGAGGTCAATAACTCCCGAACCAGAAGGAATCCAGCCGATCCGAGTGCATATTCGGAATCAGCGGGTCAACCTGCATCAGACTGACTGGTTTGTTTTTGATTCTGAGCAAAAAAATTTTTTTCCACAGTCTTCAAAACGCAAAACACCCCCCCCCCACCAACCACAATTTGGATCCGAAATATGTTAATTTTGTTTGGCCTTTAGTGTTGTATCATTATCTAAAATATTGAACGGACGACGCATATCTGGCAGAAGTTATAACGATTTTTCGGAAAAAAATGAGGCAGTGTTTTTCGGAAATTTTTCAGTTTTTCGAGAATATCTCGCTAACTGGGTAGGTTCCGGAAGCTTGGGGTAGAGCGCTAGAAAGGCCACCCTTAGAGCTATCGAACCATGTGCAGACCAATTCTGTATCTAGAGAAATGAGAGAATGGTGATCGTTTGAGTTGAGACTGTCAGACACAAAAAAATTGGTCAAAAAGTGGCTGGTGACCCAACTTTGAGGGGGTACAGCTCAGGTTCTAGGGGGTCCCCGATGTTCGAACATGCACCGTTGGTGTTCGTTTGGTATCTATTTTGACATATTTCGACACCAGCCGGATCGGGGAAAAAAAGTTGCTTGACCTCGTTCCCTTATAGCTAAGTTGACTTTCTCGCAAAATGCATGTTAATTGCTCCAACTGTTCAGTTTAATAACTACTATATAGTTCAACTTTGCCGCAGGCCAGTCAGAAGACCAATTAGTTCTAGCTCAGTCAGTGGCACAAACAAGTCCAGAGGGAGAATGAGCGTCCAAGAGCGTAAACGAAGCGAGGTGCTGTCTCTTCTGTCCAACTTTGGTCTCTACTGCGTGGTGGGCGTTCCGGTGACCCTTAGCCGTTCTAGCCACTCCCAGCACCTCAAAGAATCAGTCACAGTTACTGTACTGTTGTAAAATAAACAAACGAAAATTGCTTGGTAATACACAAACCGGTTGAACACAACAGACCATATATTTATTGACTTCGTTTGCTGGGGTATAGACACATTATGCTCAGTAACAGGTCATAAATCATTTAACGTTTTTTGGCGAGAGATTTTTCAGGATTGCTAGAAAATGCAGACAAATGTACGTGGGTTTAGCCGCAGACGACCGATAGCAAAGCAAGTTGCAAATGAGATTCTGTTTTAGCAGAAAGTGTTATAAAAAGACAACAAAATAAAAAATGACAATAAATCGTGCACTGGTAGTTTTGTAGCCACCAACGACCTAAAATAAGCGATAATACATCAATGGCAACAGACGCTCGTCTATTTCAGGTTACTAGGTCGGCTTCGTCGAGCCAAGGCAGAAGACCCCGGAACGAGCTGAAATCGGCCTGTTCATTCAGGTCTCTATTTTTGGGCATAAAATAAGGGAACCTTTTGCCAGTCAATAGTGTACCCGACCTATTTTGACCTGCTGAGTTCAAAAATGACCTTTGTTTTTCTCTACTGCTGTTCAATTTTGAGATATTACTGATCAAACAAATTTTGCATTAAAATTAATATATCTCCAAAACGAGTTACTATAGATTAAAACAAACGCCATTTTTGAACTCAGCGGGTAAAAATAGGTCGGGTACACTATTGACTGACAAAAGATTCATTTCAGAAATGCATGAATTCTGAACATATATTTTAGGATTATGGCTTCTCACGGTGTGTTTCTTAATGAAGTTTTGGAAGTCAATAACTTGCGACAGAGTGGCCGTAGCGCAAAAATATGATGATATTCTGAATCAGCGTAAAAAACTGCACCAGATAGATACCATGTTACATCCAGATTTGACAGATAACTTATTGTCTGAGTACCAGGGCATAAAAGTTACATAAGTAGCTCAGGAGCAGTCAGATTGAAAAACAGATGTCATTTTCGTAATCAGCGGCAAAAACTGCATTAGGTGATATAAATTTTTATGGCTCTGTACCCTAGATGCGACTGAATTGAGTCACCTTTCAAACGAGCGTGTTATAGCAAGTGCAGCCGTTTTCGTCCCAAATCATAAAAATGCCGATATCTTCAAAAGTAGGCAACGTAGAGCAAAAATAAAGTTATTTTCGGAATCAGCAGCAAAAACTACATAAGAAAAACTGCATTGCATCCCGGTTAATGGTCATTCTAGCGAGTAGTGCCAGTCAAGAAAAAGGGTTGGTCTCAAATTTGGACGCCAATTTCTCCCGATCCAGAGCGAATCTGGCTAAACTGAATGCATTTTCGAACTCAGCACACAAAACTGCATATAACAGTATGCTAACAACTACCGGAGAGTGCTGCATAGGGTACCCCTCCAGATAGCGTACCCGGGGTACACTAACTGGCACTTAGTGCCGGATTGTGTACCCGGGGTACACTATTTGGAGACAGATTTTATGTTATGGGTGTCCAAAATTTCCAACATTACGGTAGGTTTAAAGCAGTTCTACGTATATTTTTGCGAATTTTCAATCGTTTTTACTGATACAAACCTCACAAGAATGGAAACTTTGACCTACCACTCTCATTTTCATGGCAGAAACAGTAATCTGGATTGGAAAATTGCATTTTTGCTCAGAAATCGTGAAAACAAGCAGTTTAACATGATTTGGCTAAGTGCCAGTTAGTGTACCGGGTACACTAACAGGATCTCATTTTTCTTGCGGAAAATGCTAAGTGCTGGTTAGTGTACCCGGGTACCCAATGCAGCACTCTCCGGTAAGCTTTGCAGAAAAAAATTTTTTTCGAACACCTTTGAGAGGCCAAAACACCCCCCTTCCCCCTAACCGCACACTTTGGGGCGCTCATTTTGTTTGGCCAACTCATGCCTAACTTTTGTGAAAAAAATTAGCTTGGCAGGGCCTTTGCACAAAAAGTTATAAAGATTTTTCGAAAAAAAACGGAGTGGCATTTTGTGGAAATTTCGCAGTTTTCGGCGAATATGTCGGTAACTAGCTACGATCTGGAAACGGGAGTACCAGAAAATGAAAGGCCATTGGACCAGCTACAAAACCATATGCGAGTCGGGATCTTAGCTTAAGAAACGAATGAAGGGTGATCGTTTGAATGGAGGGTGTCAGAGCTATTAAAATGAGCCCGAAAATTGCTGCCGACCCAACTTTGAGGGGGTGTAGCATACATGTAACAGGGGGGGTCTGGGGGGGGTCTGCCCCCACCCGACTTATGCCAGACCCCCCCCGGATGGGGACCCCCCCCCCCCCCCCCCGAGACGATTTCACCGACCCCCCCCCCTCCGATTTTTCTGGCAAGTAAATTTTCGAGCAAATTTTTGCAATTTTTTACACTTTCACACACAGAAATTGCCAAAATCGCCTGCAAAACAGCACTTTTTAGCTGTATTTCAGCCCAAATTAGCGATTTTTGGCGATTTTTAGGCCAAAAATTGCGATTTTTCTCGATTTTTGAGCGTTTTTTAGTGCCCACCCCCTCCCCCAACATTTTGGCTCAGACCCCCCGGCCGGCGCCAGACCCCCCCCCCCAACCCCCCCTCCCCCATCGGCGGATGACCTGTTACATGTATGGGGTGTAGCTCCCGTTCTAGGGGGTTGCTGGTGGCCGGGCATGCACCGATGGTCTTCGACTGTGCTCTATTTTAATAGATATAAATATCAGCCAGATCCGTGAGATGGCCCTGCTTGCCCCCTCAAAGCTGACTTTCTCGCAAAATGCATCTTAAATCTACATCCTTGAAGCAATACCTACTCCTTTATAAAGCGTTGTTTACAGTCAAAAACAGGAAATCCTGTACATTTGTTGTACTCACAATTGTGGTCATGCACGATTTAATACAGAATAAATCATACATGTAACAGGTCATCCGCCGATGGGGGGAGGGGGGTTGGGGGGGCGGGTCTGGCGCCGGCCGGGGGGGTCTGAGCCAAAATTTTGGGAGGGGGGTAGGGCACTAAAAAACGCTCAAAAATCGAAAAAATCGCAATTTTTCGCTAGAAATCGCCAAAAATCGCTAATTTGGGCTGAAATACAGCCAAAAAGTGCTGTTTTGCGGGCGATTTTGGCAATTTTTGTGTTTGAAATTGTAAAAAAATTGCAAAAATTTGCTCAACAATTTACTTGCCGGAAAAATCGGAGGGGGGGGGTCGGCGAAATCGTCTCGGGGGGGGGGGGGGTCCCATCCAGGGGGTCGGGGGGGGGGCAGACCCCCAGACCCCCCCCCCCGTTACATGTATGGAATAAATTGAATAAAAAGGTATTTGGTAGACATTACTTTGGTATGATTCGAATCTAATAATAATAATCAGCTTGGGTAGGGTTCGGTATTTTCGGTGAAGTTTTTGCTAGGGATCGAAAAATTCAGTTTTGCCTTCGGTTAGAGCAAGAGTTGGATCTACTTACAGCCGCCAAGAAGAAGAAAAGGTTATAATCTATAAACTCTAAGAACTCAGTAACAAAAACTAATTAAATCCAGAAATGAAGTGAAACGTACCTACATTTCATCACAAGAAGAATAAAAATCAACTCACATCTCAACAAATAGTAAGAGCCGGGCCTGCGAGATACCGGTGAACATGCGCTGATACCGAACGAACAGTGCATTTGGCCTACGACGCGTCACATGTTCGACCACGCATCTGGCCATCGCGGTACGGCACGCGGGAATAGTGCACCCCTCCCTACCCAAAATTTGCAGTTCGAGTGATCTCCCCAACCGAGGCGGGTGCCGTCTAGTTATAGCACAGTTAATGGCCCTCGCTACGGTAGAGTGTTTAGTTATAGCACAGTTCCAGTTATAGCACAGCTGGCCGCCGCCTAATTATCGAAGCGCAGTTATAGCACAGTTGACCCTGTCCGTCCGACGTCATTATTTCGACCAAGGGAGCTGCTATTTGGTTTGTATGCCTTGGCTTTTACCAACTGTTGCTTATGTTAAGTGCCACAGCGGCAGAAGTCTGGCATGGCCATGGTACAAGTAAGATGGGTGTTGTCCTATGTCAGTTTTCAGCTGGTTTGATGGAGCTCTGCTGATGAGCCCGGACCACCAAGCCTGATTTTCAGGTCCAGAGCATACCGGGTGAAACCTGGTAATCCCAGTCAATGAGTGGATCAGTTTCCTAGCAGATGGGACCGTGTCAAAGTCCCTATGTATGGAAATTGTGAAACTATGTTTGGCGTTCAATCATTGTTTATCTCCTCAAACAGTACGTTGAGGGCTCTTGTAGTGAGATGTGGATATTGATACATCTTCTGCTTGAACCTGATATGACTGAAGAGGTTGATCTATGTGATGCTGTTTTAGGTACAGGGATGCCAATAACTTGCAGTTAAAAACTATAGGCTTTTTTCACTGAGTCAATACAGAGTAGAAAGACTAGATAAAAAGCACTTTTGCACATAAACAGGCAATTTAACAATAACGCTTACAAAACGCGCACTGCAATAACGAAGTGCTACCGGAAAGGGTAACTATTACACGCTGACATATCAAATCAAAACTATAATTGTAACGCATTATGTGATTGCTTGCATGAGCCCGTCCGTACTCAGCAAGCAGTAGTAAATGCAGTCCGTTCATTTTTTTCTCTCTCTCTTCTTATCAACAATAACAATTAACTTGAAAAATCAAACTTGGTAATATACCGCTGGTTTAAAATGTACAGTACATGTAGGCGAGCACAACTTTACACAGATTTGAGGAAGTTTCCAAGGCAGTACTGCACTGGGTCCAAATGAACCAGCATTTCCCGATTGAGTTCGGTGACGAATTCCGGCGTTCCGAACATTCTCAAGCGCAGACCTTGCCAAGTATCATGGAACTGATAGACGTAATAGCAGATCTTTCTGTCGCTCTCGATGTACTGGGGCTTTCTGGGTGCCGGTTCGGCCGAGCCGCCTCTCAAATTGCTCACTCGCACTCTTCTAGCGTTCTCCATGGTTTGCACCATTCGATCACATTGCACCCACTTCCACACTTCAACTTTGCCGTTCCGTTTCTTTGAGAACTCGTAAGCAAATCCCGGCACTTCCACCAGATCATAGATTAGAGGATTGTTTTTCCGTACTTACTTTTGCCAGCACGTAATTTCAAAGCCATTACTGCGGTCTGACCTTAGTCATAGAATTCGTAGGGAGCGCTTCCATTACCGGCTTGACAATTCAATGCAGATGTGCAGCTGTATGTAGAATTTAGATAGAACGCAACCACTAAATTTATGTGGCGGGTGTGTGTGAAAATACGCTTTTGTGATACGAAAACTCCTTGTGATGAGACCTGACGCGTTGGTCGGTGGTAGTTATAGGCGCGGAGTGTGAGAATCGGCAAATGCACGGTGCCTGTGTAGCCTGACTGACTAATCTGACAGGGCAGCGCAGTCGGCCGACCTGCCAGTTACGGCTAAAGTCTATTACAACGCAGGGGTGACAGCCAAGGTAAATCACCACTGCGCACAAATACTCAATCATACCTGAAACGTGCTAGCACAACTACAATACGTACGCACTCACACGACAAGACCCGCTTGTTTAGCTTATTTATTTAGCTGTGAATGATGTAGAATCGATTAATAATCTACGTTCGTTCAGATTGCCACTAACACCACTAAACTACGACGCCCATGCCACACCTGTTCAAATTTGGCGCTTCTATAGTTAGAGCCCCCAGCCGCCGACCATCCTGACTCCACAACCACGCCTAGATTTTAAGATTAGGCTTAAGTTAGCATCAGACTCAGGCCTAGGATCAGGCTTAGGGTTAAGAAAACAAGTTTAAGAATGACAGTTTGCCGGGAACAATGGGCCGGCAGTCGCCAGCTTGGTGGCTACGATAGGCGGGGGAGCTCTCGCCGTTGTCAAACTAACGCACTCATCTTGGCTGCGTGTGCTATAACTGCGCTGTTGCCTGAGGCCATCAGCCGGGCTGTGCTATAACTAAACACCCCGCCTGCGGTGCTATAACTGCGCAACTGTGCTATAACTAGACTGTGCTATAACTGCACTGACCCCCGAGGCGAGGCGTCCACAACTTATCTATCATCGAGGCCATACTTACGGAATTTCTACTGTAGTTCTAATTTTTTAAGTCAAGAAAGCATTCGGCAAGTGACTCTTGATTTCAAACTCATTAATAGAGAACGATTGATTGATTGATGATGTGGACAAAAAAAGTTAACAATCCAGGTGCCTCAGTTGCCGGCCAAATCGATAGCTAGCGAGTCTGGTCGATGTGCCCTATACTGATGACGTCCACTGGGGGTACTTTTATTTTTATTTAACATGCCCTCCGCTGCGTACCCTATATATACAGATCCGTCGGCCAGACTAAATTCCGATTGGGTCGGCTACTGAGGCACCTGGATTGTTAACTGTTACCTTGATGCATTGTCTCTGTAAATAGTGCCCAGCCCATGTCCCTACGCGGTAAATTATTTGGTAAATTCGATGAAATTAGTTCATTTTTAATTGACGTAGTATGTCTTGCTATTGATTAAATTACCATGGTGATTGGAAAATGCCTAAAATTTAGGGTAACTATTTGGCGCCCTTTGAAGACCATTGTCTTATAACCGAAAATGTTATTTCGCTACGAAAAAGGATTTTTGGCCAAAAATTGAATTGTTCCTTACATACAATACACGGTTGTTTCAGACATGCCTGACCATTTTACGGTTGACTTGTAGAACTTTGAAATTTAGGGGGTTTGGCACTAAAAAACGCTCAAAAAATGGAAGAACATTCGCAATGTTTGGGCTAAAAATCGTCAAAAATCGCAAATTTGGGCTGAAATACAGCTAAAAAGTGCCGTTTTACAGGCGATTTTGTCAGTTTTTGTGTCCGAAATTGCAAAAAAATCGCAAAAGTTTGCTCAAAAAATTACTTACCAGAAAAATCGTCTCGGGGGTCTCCATCCGGGGGGTTGGTCTAAGTCGGGATGGGGCAGACCCCCTGTTACATGTATGCTATTAACTGGAAAATGGGTGTCAATGAACTCAGTTTTCTGAGCACCTATTAGAAGATCATGCTCTTCTAACTATGGTGGTCTTTGTTAAGACTGTTTACTTGTTAGGCGCAAACACAACACAACAGTACACAATGGCCAACAGACAAACAATGATGCAGTAGCATAATCAGACAAGTATTCAAGCAAGCGACTTTTCTGTTACAATTCTCCCACCAAAGTCGCTTCATCTGAAGACGTTAGTAAATTCCAATGCAACTGCGTAACTGTTGGAAACGGACTTTCGGTAGCGGCTTCGTTAACAAATCAGCAACCATGTTTTCCGTCTCACAATACTCCAGTTCGACCGTCTTATTTTGTAACTCATCACGAACAAAGTGGTATTGCACATCAATATGTTTTTGTTTCGAATGATAAACAGGATTCTTCGCAATAGCAAGAGCTGCTTGGTTGTCCTCTTGAATTAATACTGCACCAAAGTTTTCTCCAACTTCTGTGAACAAATGCTTCAGATAAATTGCTTCTCTGGTTGCCATTCCCAGTGCAATATATTCTGCATTGCAAGTTGAAATGCTCACACACTTCTGCTTTGCACTATGCCAACTAACCGCACCAGCACCACTACCAAACCGAAAAACATAGCCTGATGTCGATTTCCTGTCATCTACATCACGTGCAAAGTCAGCATCTGAGTGGCCGATAAGTGTAGACTGTTTTGGTCGATAATGCAGTGCAAGATCCTGTGTTCCACTTAGATACCGCAAAATTCGTTTCGCTGCAGTCAGATGAGTTTCTTTTGGACACGAGCTGTAACGAGCTACTGTTCCAACTGCAAATTGGATATCTGGTCTTGTTCCAAGAGCCGCATAGAGTAGACTTCCGACCAGCGATTGATAAGTTTTCACATTTGCAGATTTTGAGCCATCTTCCTTTCTCAAGACAATATTAGAGTCAGCAGGTGTTGACACAGGCTTTGCTTCTGTCATTTCAAAACGCTTTAACAAGTTTCTGATATAATTCCTTTGATGTAATTTGAATCCTCCTTCACTTTTTCTTGAGATACTGATTCCCAGGATATAGTGAAGTCCTCCCATATCCTTCATTTTGAAGCGCTTTGTCAATATTCTCTTCAGGTCTTCCATTTCACGTTCTGTTTCAGTCATTAAGACCAAATCATCGACATAAACTGTCAAAATTGTGAAAGGTTTCAGCTTGTAAAAGACACACTCTTCCACACGACTCTGCTTGAGCCCATTTTCTGTCAAATGTTGTTGCAACATAGTATTCCAACAACGTGGTGACTGTTTGAGTCCATAAATCGATCTATTCAACTGACAGACAAGGTGCTCAGAGCCCACTTTTGTATAACCGGGTGGTTGTTCCATGTAAATCTCTTCATCAAGACGACCATTCAGGAAAGCTGTCGTTACATCCATCTGATGCACAATAAGCTGCTTTTGAACTGCCAATGACAACAACGATCGCAATGAATTCAGTCTGACAACTGGTGCGAAAGTCTCTGAGTAATCAATTCCATACTTCTGAGTAAACCCTTTTGCCACTAGCCTTGCCTTGCAACGCTCAATTGATCCATCTGCTTTGTGTTTGACACAAAAGACCCATCGGCAGCTGACAGGTTTTCTTCCTTCCGGCAGTTTGACCAAGGTCCATGTTTGCATATCTTGTAACGATTCCATTTCCTTATCTGCAGCTTCTTTCCACTGTATGGCTTGGGGAGTTTTCAGTGCCTCCTCTATGCTTTTGGGCTCATCGAAATGAATAGCATTAAACAAGAAGTGCATTCGCTCTGGCATGAGAGTACTCAGCTGTTCCATCTCTTTGGAGTGATGAAAGAATACGATTAAATACAGTAATTCTTCATGATTCATCTTGTTTGTTTGACTGTTGCTTTTGTTGTGTTGATAACCACTCTCCATACCACTTTGGTTCTTTTCGCTTTCTAGTTGAATGTCTCTTTGAATCTCTCCCACCATTACTTGATTCTACCTCATTCTCACCAACTTTGTGTTCCACTGCCTCACCATTGTTTGTAGGATCTGGAATGTCGTCAACTTCTAAGTCTTCCTCTGTAAAATCATCATTTCTGACATCCAGCTCATATTCTTGTTTCGGCTCATTAGCTACTTCAGTCACTGAATCCATGGACGGTTGTAACTTGTCATTCGTCAGAAAAACAGTTTCATTGAACAGAACATCTCTCCACATAAACAGTCGGTGATTCTTTTCATCCCAAAGTCGATAGCCTTTTGTTCGTACGCCATAGCCAACAAATTCGACTTTGTCACACTTTGGCCCAAGCTTGGTACGTTCACAGTCTGGCTTCATCGCATATGCCACACAGCCCCAAACGCGCAAGTGACTCAGAGTTGGCTTCTTTCCATACCACCACTCATAAGGTGTAGTTGAGATTGCCTCTGATGGCATGCGATTCTTCAAGTATGTAGCAGTCAACACTGCTTCAGCCCAGAACGCTTTTTCCTTCTTCGCATGTTCCATCATTGACACAGCCATTTCTCGCAGAATCCGATTCAGTCGTTCTGCCACACCATTCTGCTGAGGTGAGTATGGTGCTGTCTTTTGGTGCCGGATTCCTTGACTTCTCAAGTAGTCAGTAAACTCCTTTGATGTGTACTCACCACCACTATCCGATCTTAAAGCACCAATCCCTTCTCCTTGCTGCACTGTCACTTCCTTCTGGTAGTATTGAAAGCTCTTCAACACTTCTGCCTTTGACTTGATAGTGTACACATGGCTATACCGTGAGTAATCATCAGTAAAAGTCACAAAGTAACGCGCTCCACCAAGGGACTTGTCTTGCATCGGACCACACACATCACTGTGCACAAGCTCTAGCACCCTTTTCGATTGCACTCTTCCAACAGACTTGAAAGGCTTCCGTGTCATCTTACCTTGAACACATGCTTCACACAACGGAAGTACTTGCTTCATTGGAAACTCCAAACCACGAACCATCTGCTGCTTCACAGCAACTTTCATTCGCTTCTCTCCACAGTGTCCTAGCCTTTGGTGCCACAGCACTAACTGACTCGGCTTTCCATCTGACGACAAAGCAGTTCGGCACTTGGTCATTTCTTGTTCACTCGGTAGCTGGCAGCGCGGCATGTTCCCGTTTCCTCCTTTCCCATTTCCTCCTTTCCCGTTTCCTCCTTTCCCATTTCCTCCGTTCCCGTTTCCTCCTTTAGGAGTCCCGTTTCCTCCTTTTTCAGTTTTTTTGCGTTTTAGCAAAATTTAGACAGCTTTAAGGTTTTCTATGATGTTACAATAGCGCCAGGCTTTAGTTCTAACTAGCACACATACATGTACGAACGATGTAGAGACTCAAACACATTTATAAATCAACAAAAGTCTCGTATAATTTTGCAGATCGGACTAAGGCTTAAGGACAGAGTCTTTCCGAATATTTGCCTGGCTCCTTACAGTTGTTTTAGCGGTGTTTTTTACCATATTTGCTTAAGTTTCCGTTCAATAATTATGAAAAAATATGCGTAACGAATAACATTCACTGTAGGACTCTGGTAAAATATACAAGAATGTAGCTACGTAACAATGCTCAATGCGTAGGCTTAGGGTTTGGTTTGGTGGTGGGGTGGTTTGGCTTAGGCTTAGGGGTTAGGTTCAGGCTTAGGCTTAGGGGTTAGGTTCCGGCTTAGGCTTAGGGGTTAGGTTCAGGCTTAGGCTTAGGCTTAGAGGTTAGGTTCAGGAATGTCGGAACTGGGAAAAGTCGCAACTGGGCACAAACCACCACACTGACCTCACTCACACTGCCCACTTGTTTACATTTCTTTTGTTCTTTGTAATTACACTGCCCACATCTAATCGCCGTTTGTTGGGCCGCGCTTGGCCCGGAAACAACATGGAAATCACAGATTAAAGCAGTCTTATAATAATGCAATAAGCAGAGCAGTAAAGCGTGGCGCTTTTATAACATCATAGAAAACCTTAAAGCAGTCTGAATTTTGTTAAAACGGAAAAAGGAGGAAACGGGACTCTTAAAGGAGGAAACGGGAAAAGAGGAAATGGGAAAGGAGGAAACGGGAAAAGAGGAAACGGGAAAGGAGGAAACGGGCACAAACTCCCAGCACAACTGGCTCAGCACGAGAAAACTTCACATAGTCGCACATTACAGACTTATCGAAAACCATGTGCTTTGTAGCACCAGAATCCATAATGAAGCGCTCTCTCTGTCTCGTCTGATCCTTTGCTCCAAAGACAGCACTGTAACTCTTGTCGTCCTCACTGACACTGTTATCTTCATCTTCGTCAAAGTGTACTTGGTTTGCACGCTCAGTCTGGCCTCTCTTCTTGATGTCTTTCCCTACTTTCTGCTCATTTCTTCGGCTTGGACAACTCACTTGCCTGTGACCCATCTTACCACACTCGAAGCACGACCCTGGCGGTCCCTTCTTCTTGATCCAGCTGCTGCCTTTGCCTTTGCCTTTGTTGCCCTTTCCAGCGTACATCACCGATGAACCTGTACTTGCAACAGTCTGCACTTGACGTCGACTTTCTTCTGTTCTGAGTGCTTCCTGCAGCTCAGCTAAAGTGACATCTCCCTTGGCAACATAAGAAGCACGCAGCATCTCAAGGTCATCGGGCAATCCCTCTAGTAAAATCGCGACCTGCATGTCATCTGCTATTGGTGCCTGTAGTGCCGCCAACCTTTGACTGACATCTTGAAACTCGCGAAAATACTGGTCCACTGACATCTCAGGGATCTTCCGAAGTTTGAGCAACCGAGACATCAACTGCAGTTTGTTAGACAGGGATGGGCGATCGAAGTTCTCTACCAATGCTTGCCAGCGCTGTTGAGGCGTTTCCAAGCCATCCTTTGTGATCAAGTGTGCCAAATCAGCGCTCACCATCTGGTTCAGAACGTTCTTCACTCGAGCACAGCGTGTGCGGTAGTCTCTTGCCGCTTTCACCTGTCTGTCACGCTCTCGAAGATCATCTTGACCAGCTCCTTCAGGCAAAGCAACTGGGGCAGGCGGTGGGAGCTCATCACCAGAAACAATGTCCCACAACTCTGTAGCCTCGAAGTAGTCCTTCATCTGGCTCTTCCAGGTGGGCCAATTGTTCTCTCCTTGCAACCTATTGATCGCTGGAACTCTGTCTTCATGTGCTGCAGTCATCTTGTCAGATCTGTCTCGTTTGGACTTCTAATCAATTGTTAAGACTGTTTACTTGTTAGGCGCAAACACAACACAACAGTACACAATGGCTAATAGACAAACAATGATACAGTAGCATAATCAGACAAGTATTCAAGCAAGCGACTTTTCTGTTACAATTTTATCACCGGAAATCTCTGGTAAAGCAGATTATTAAAAACGAAGGATTTCGCGCTGTAACAGAAAATTCCGTGGCTTTAGAAGCACGTCAGAGGAGGCTTCCTGACAACTTAAGCATTTGGTAGAGTTATATTTGCCCTGGGACCTATGCAATGCATGCAAAAGTCTGTTTGCCAGTACTCAAGTAACCGATATTTGTGCCGAATTTTGCCCAGAAAATGTCTTTGTTCCGGCCGGTTAGGTCTCTATATGTTTGTTTGACCTGCTTATTTGTTTTAGACAGATGCAAGCACCCGGTTATACCAGAGGCTACACGCGTCCGGATGCAGTATACATCCCGAATTTTTTACGCCGAGAGAAATTAATTGGGCCTAATTAAGAAGAAGGAAAATAGCTGTAAATTGTCGATTAATCGAGTGCGGCAGAAAAAGAAAATGTCGCAAATCACAAAAGACGGCCGAAGTGGCAGTAACAGCGAGCCGGGAGGGGCACTGGTAGCCGCCGAACTCCCCTGGGGGGCCGTCAAGTTGGCACCCCCTTCCATTCTCGACCCCAACGTCCAGCCCGGTCAATTCGCCGCTCAAACTCTAATTGTCGACTTTATCCTAATTGCTGACAGAAAACTGAACGTCGTAATGCACGAGCCTTTGGTAGGTTGCACTTTGTTTCGTTGCTTTCTTAGCTAATTAGTTAATTAATCTGGTCTGGTTTTAGGAGAAACACCTAACTAAAACACTGCAGAGAGGCGAAGACCCCAATTTTGATAACGTGAGTTAGCCAATTATACTGGTTTTGCTGTCAGGAAGTTAGTATATACTGGCACCATATCTAAAATTTCAAAAAGCTCCAAAACGCCAGGAAATGCATTTTTAGCACCTGTTATTTATTTTGAGGCTAAAATCGCATTTCTAAGTAGCCAACAGCCGAAAACAAACATAAAACAGTCTGACACTTAACGCCGTTTATGGTACCGGTACCTAGGCTAGTGGTACCAGCACCAGATATAGTACTACTGTTGGAAAGTCCGAGGTTAAAAAATAGGTTCAGGTTCAAGTCAAGTCCATCATCGAAGTTTCAGGTTCAAGTCCATCTTCTAAAATACCTGGACAATAGGTTCAGGTTCAAGTCCACTTATATTAACAAAAACTGTAGAAATTTTGCACTGTTTGCAACTTTTCTGAACCATGTAAGCGTGTCTACTAGCAGTGAATGTTGCGGATCAGACTTTTTATCGGCCAGTACTTTAGTTTCTGACTCTTTTCAGTTTGAAAAATAGGTGTAAAAACATGAAACCGTTAAATTTCTATGTAATCCAACCGAAAATTTAAGGAATTTAGCTTAAAATTGCACTCAAACTTTGAACACACCGAAATTTGGACGGAGTGGTACCATGGTACAGTACCAATGCCAAAGTAGGGGTACCATATTATATGATGTCGGTGCCATAAATGGCGTTAAAATGCCTGACTGTAAAATGACAAAATAAGCTTACGGTGCCAGTACTGCCCTTGATCGGCTGATTGTTTAAGAAGAAGAACTAACTGTAGGTGTTACGAGCGTTACACGGAGTGAGTGAGCATTGTCTGCCGAGTGTGCTGAAGGCTCTGATTAGCTGGTACGAGGAACAGAGACAGTACTGTGCCTGGTTGCAACACAGCAAAAGTCAGCAGGTAGCAGCGTCTAAACAAGCCGAACAGCAGAAACAACTTGCCAAGAAGTAATTTTGTTATTTTCTTACGCTATTTGATAGGTACATTTGATTTATACATGGGCCCGGGGTAAACCCCTCCCCATCGGCCGGCCATAACACCCTCCCGGAGGGAGAAAACTTTTGCGTATTTAAGACAAAATAGGCGTTTTTTTGGACTTTTTCGGGGACTCCGGCCCCCCGAGGTCTCCAGACCTCCATCCGGATTTTTCCGGCCCATGTATGGGTACGGTCCGTTATGCTATCACTCAAACATACATGTACTAGGGGCTTTGGGGGTTACCCCCTAGCTGAAAGGGCCAAACCCCCTCACCGCCCCCCCCCGAGAGAGGTTACGCCCCCCCCGACCGAAAAATACAAGTACTAAAGTCTGTTCAAAAATCTTTGGCGCTGGGTACATCCGGCAGTGTCCCGAATTTATGCGTGGTGTGAACCCCATACATGTATATATGGATCTGTTCCTCTCATCAACGAGACTACTATACTGTTCAAGAAATTTGCATATTGAACTTTAGTTAGAAGCAAGAGGCCTGACAAAAAGTCGACTTTTTTTGGCAAAGCGCCAACTTTTGTGCCGATACCAGATTCAGATTCCCCAACCTTCAGGCATCTCAAAAATAGTACCATGGGTCTACAAACAACGCTGCCAGAGTTACAGTCGATTTTCTTACGCTGACAAGCGCTCAGAATTTTGCTCTCCCATAGTTAAGCACAAAAATTCATTCAAGATCGAACACATGGGGTTTTCTTTCCTCCAACCTTTTCTTTTCAGCTTCACGGTTCTATAATATTGCTGACATGCTGAATCCGGCGGTTACATAGGTTTTGCTCTACGACTTTGATTTTTGCTAGAAATTTGATCTCGAAATTAGGGTGTCCACCTGAATTTCAGAAAGTGTTGTTGTCTTGTCGGCATTAGAAAATCGACTGTAACTCTGGTACAGTTGATCGTAGACCCATATATGGTAGTATTTTCGAGATGCCTGAAGGTTGGGGAATGCGAATCTGGTATCGGCACGAAAATTGGCGCTTTGCCAAAAAAGTCGATTTTTTTTGTCAGGCCTCTTGCTTCTAACTAAAGTTCAATATGCAAATTTTGGGAACACTATAGTAGTCTCGTTGATGAGAGGAACAGATCCATATATACATGTCATACATGTAACAGGTCATCCGCCGATGGGGGAGGGGGGTGGGGGGTCTGGCGGCGGCCGGGGGGGCGGTCTGAGCCAAAATTTTGGGAGGGGGTAGGGCACTAAAAACGCTCAAAAATCGGAAAAATCGCAGTTTTTGGGCTAAAAATCGCCAAAAATCGCTAATTTGGGCTGAAATACAGCTAAAAAATGCTGGTTTGCAGGCGATTTTGGCAATTTTTGTGTCTGAAATTCTAAAAAAAACTGCAAAAATTTGCTCAAAAATTTACTTGCCAGAAAAGTCGGAGGGGGGTCGGCGAAATCGTCTCGGGGGGGGGGGGGGTCGGGCCAAAGTCGGGTGGGGGGGGCAGACACATACATGTACTAGGGGGGTTTGGGGGGTTACTCCCCCCAGATGGAAAACCAACCCCCCTCACCCCCCCCCCCCGAGACAGGTTAAGGGACCCCCCCCCCGACCAAAGAATACCAGTACTAGTGGTGGCTCCAGTATTAACAAACTGGGTCAGAAATCACTAATTTTTAGCCTAAAATTCACTTGAAAAGCCTTTGGAAACCGAATTTGTTGCTTGTTTTTAGCTCTAAAAAGCTATTTGGCAGCTTAAAATTGCGATTTTAGCATCCTTACTGAAAAAAACGTGCTAAAAACGCTTTTCCAGGCGTTCTGGAGCTTTTTGAAATTTTGGACAACACCTCTGGACGAAACCCCCCTCAACCCCCATCAGAGGAAAACCCCCTACCCCCCTCCCCCCGGGCGGCCCGGAGCTGTTACAGGTATGGGCAGACCCCCCCCAGACCCGCCTGTTACATGTATGATACATGTATGGGGTTCACACCACGCATAAATTCGGGACACTGCCGGATGTACCCAGCGCCAAAGATTATTGAACAGACTTTAGTTGCGGCTCCAGTACTAACGAACTGGCTCAGAAATCACTAATTTTTAGCCAAAAATTCGCTTGAAAAGCGTTTGGAAACCGAATTTGGCGTTTCCGCTGCTGATATTTAAGAGAAATCGTTGTTTTTGGAAGCCCTTTTTGTAATTTTTTGTTTGTTTTTAGCTCTAAAACGCTATTTGGCAGCTTAAAATAGCGATTTTTAGCGTCGTTACTGAAAAGAACGTGCTAAAAACGCATTTCCAGGCGTTTTGGAGCTTTTTGAAATTTTGGACCCCCGTCTGGGCGAAACCCCCCTCGACCCCCACCTGAGGAAACCCCCTCCCCCCTCCCCCACGTCGGTCCAGAGCTGTTACATGTATGCACTCAAACTTGTACCGTTTGGGTGTTATGTTTGTCATGAACTCTTAGCTCGTATTACTTCTAATTTGTTCTTTTATTTAGCGACCCAAGACACGACGCCAATAATTATCTGTTTGAGAAACGAGCCGTAAGTTTAATACTTTCGATATTGGAGCAAGCTTTCTTTGAGGTGCTGTTTTATTTTTAATCGTTACCTGAAAGTCCGTTCCGTTTCGATTTCACGTAAAAACCTAAGCTTTCTTCCAACGTATCCGTATTTGTTATGTTGTGAAGATTTGTACGCGTTATCTGTCTGACTGTAGTAGGTTTTATCTTGCAGATCTTGTAATATAGATTAGTGTTGTTAGGCTTTTTTTTTCAAAAAAAGCTTTTTTTTTTGAAGGCCCATTTCGAAAATTTTTTATTTTATTCACAGTATGGAAATTTTGGGGGCAAATCGATGAATTTAGCCTCAGATATACATTAGCAGTGCAGTTCTATCAATTTCATGCCTATTCTAAGCCTAAAAATAGGTTTTGAAGGGCAGCAGCCACTCTGTGAGCAATGCTGCAGGTGGAATGTCGACTCTCAGACTGTAACACTATGTTTAAACCAAAGTATCAGCTTTTGTATTTAAAGTTGCTTCTGACACATCCTTGCATCTCCTACAAGCTATATTTCATGCTAGGAAAAAATTTTGAAAAAAATTATTTCGAAATGAAAAATTTTCATAAAAAAAGCTTTTTTTTCCTTTCAATAAAAAATTTTTTTTACAACTCTAATATAGGTTGGTTGTGGTTGAGCAATGCGTAGCACAGCCAAGAAAATTGCTTATTAGGCCATCTACTAGACTTTCAGCTACAGTCATGTTTCGTTTTGGCTGATAGCGGTACCATACATTTTATACTATTCGTGTTGAGCAGTTAGCTTTCAGCTGGCAATCGATTTCTTGTTTTGTCTGGTATTAATAGAGGTTCTGCCACAGCTCTACCTGCACCCGGGTAATGAGGACCAGATCAATTACGTAATTCAACTAGCCTTCAAACAGTTCAAGTACAAAGACCCGTACGTTTACATTCTTAATTAGTGCCCTAATACGCTAGTCACACGTTTCTGCTTTTCTCTGCTAATTTACAGACTGTCAAACAGTCAGCTTATCAGGATTTCAAGATTGCCCACTCAGCTAGCCTAAGCACGGCTATTTTGCCAACCCCTAGGCCGCATGACCCAAAAATTATCGGGCCGGGAAAATTGATTGGGGTAGTCAAAATCCAAAATTTGGGGGTTGACTCCTGCCGGTTTGGTGGGGTCGCGACGATTTTGGTGGGTGGGGTCACGAACAAAAGTTCGCTTTAGGTGGGTGGGTGGGTGGGCTCGTTTGGGGTTTCAGCCTAAGTTGGGTGCGGGCAGGCAAACCCCCAGACCTTCCCGCGGCCCATGTATGGGTTTGAGATGAGCTTGTCAGGGAAGGTGCGGTTGGACGAATTCCCAAAAGTTTGAGGAAGAGGATAGGGTTATACATACAAAGGGAAAGGGCAGTGAATTTAGTTGGTTTGCTACCCTCCCCCACCTCTCGTTTTTTAAGGCAAAATACGCCCTATTTTTACGTTTTTTGAGATCCCGAGACCTCCAGACCCCCTTCAGATTTTTTCGGCCCATATGAGGGTAGGTCCCGACCCATGTATACCCTACGTCAGACGCGTTACAGGAAGTCTGGGGGCTCTGCCCCCATCCGACTTAGGCGAGACACCCAGATTGGGAACCTCCAAAACGATTTGTTCGACCGCCTCCGATTTTTCTGACAAGTAATTTTTCAGCAAATTTTATCAATTTTTTTACAATTTCAAACACTAAAACCGCTATAAATCGTCTGTAAAACAGCACTTTTAAGCTGTTTTTGAGCTCATATTTGCAATTTTTTACGATTTTTAGCCGAAAATAGCGACTTTCGAGCGTCACCCCCAGAATTCCAAACCCCCAGACAGTTCAACGCGACCGGCGCCAAGCATACCAATACCACCCCTCCGTCGGTGATACCGCCCTCGCCTCATGGGCGGTACCCCCTACGAATTTCATTTTGGCTCAAAAGCCCCTCGCCGGCCCGCACACACACAACACACCCTTAGGCCGGCCATATCTCCCTCCAAAATTTTGGCAGCCTTTTTTGGGAAAGCAATTTTATACTTTCCAGACCACCGACGAGAAACCACATACCCCTTATTTTCCGGCCCACCAATGCCAAAGCCCAAACCCGTTCAGCCAGTCTCCGAATGATCTGTTGGCTGCACGTAGGCCTTCTAGAAGTGAATAAAATGCAGATGCAAATAGGCGTTGAGTCGGTTTCAGCGCTCAGGTCGGGCCAAACATGTCAAACTGTCTGATAATCGGCGATCTGTACGCCGAAGTGACGGGGGTGTTGGCGCAGTCGCGTTTTCAAGCGGTCAGAAAGCGGTTCGCCATAGAACTGGCCGACTCTAAACACGAGAAAGACAACACTCCGTTGACTGCCCAGAACATAATCGGAATTCTGATGGGAATGAAGTTTATTCGCATCAAGGTAGGCGCGTTTTATATTGATATTATTGTATCAATGCATTTCTTAAGCAACTTTAGACCAATCATATGGAGGAATTAGAGATCGGAATCAACTTTCTACACGAGTTGGGTCAGTATTTTCTGGAAGTAAAGGATCGCGACATCAAACACCATATTGCCGGGCTGTTGGTCGAAATTCTGCTTCCAGTGGCGGCCGTACGTAATTTGCATATTAATTAATAATGGTAATTAATGACTTACCGTTGTAGCAAGTAAAGACAGAGACTAATATTCCGTCTCTAATTCAATTTGTCGAGTTGCTCTACTCACACACGCTCGACCTGGCCAGCAAAAAGAAGCATCAACTGGTGAGTGTGTTCATTCAAATTTGCGTAGCTAATTAATTAATTAATTAATTGTAGGCGGCCTTTCCGCTACTCACCTGTCTCCTCTGCATTAGTCAGAACAAGTTTTTCCTGGCTAATTGGCACTATTTTCTCACTTTGACCCTGTCCAACCTGAAGAACAGAGACCCGAAGATGTCGCGAGTGGCGTTGGAATCGCTTTATCGATTGCTCTGGTCAGTTCTCCTGGCTAGTAGTTCTTTATCTTTTTTTGCAGAACTTCTACACTGCCAAATTAGGTTATCGCTTGTTCGGCGCCGGCCGAGGGGGTCTGAGCCCAAAATTTGGGAGGGGGTTTGGCACTAAAAACGCTCAAAAATGGAAGAAAGTTCGCAATGTTTGGGCTAAAAATCGCTAATGTGGGCTGAAATACAGCTAAAAAGTGCTGTTTTACAGGCGATTCTGGCAATTTTTGTGTCTGAAATTGTAAAAAATTGCAAAAATTTGCTCAAAAAATTTCTTGCCAGAATCGGAGGGGTGTCGGGAAAATCGTCTCGGGGGTCCCCATCCGGGGGGTCTGGCCTAAGTCGGGTTGGGGCAGACGACCTTCAGACCCCCTGGTACATGTATGGTTCAATCGATTGCAGGGTGTACGTGATCCGAATCGGCTGTGAGAGCAACACCACAACGCACAGTCGTCTGCAGAGCATTTGTACCAGTCTCTTTCCGAAGGGCGGTCGTGGCATAATTCCGCGCGAAGCTCCTCTCAACATTTTCGTCAAGATAATTCACTTTATCGCGCAGGAAAAGCTGGACTTTGCTTTTAAGGTCATTTTTCCACCGCTTTCTGTGTTAGCTGCAGAGCTGTTTCAAAGTGGACTCTTTGTTTCAGCTGTGTAACAAACAAAGCTGGCTTATTCTATTTGTAGGAAATCATATTCGATCTCTTGTGCGTGGGTCGCATAGTGCGAGCGGTTTATCCCGAACGAATGAACATAGGCTTGAGGGCACTTATGGTTATTGCTGATGGATTACAACAGAAAGAGGGACCGCCCGGCATGCCCAGAGGACACGGTAATATTTGTTGTTGTTGTAGTTTTTGCTTTAGCTTTTTGTTCTTTTGGACTAGGAGTAGCCAACTGATATAGAGCAGGAAGAGACAGAAGGTCCGCCAGCCTCCTTACTTGTCATTGCCAACCGAGATCGGACAGACATGTAAAGTGGGGGGGGGGTCGGCGGAATCGGCCGGCATGGTGTGCGTTGGACATCCCTATGACCCCAAAGTAAAACCCTAAAACAGTTCCGCCCAACTCCCTCTGGGTAGCCAGCAATGGCCATCAGCGGTTCTCTCCGATCCCACCATTTTCCATAGTAAAACTCGAAAACACACCAAACAAAAATGAATGTTTCTCCGGGGGGCTACCTCGCTCAGGCACGTGATATGCAGCATTCGAAAGTTCACATCATGAGCTTTCAGAATCTGTAATCTCTGCAAAGTAT